>JASEVX010000002.1:122558808-122752137 GCA_031761405.1 Serripes groenlandicus
GCATAGAGAGTGTGAGACCCGTGGTCGAGCCCGAGTCACGCCATTAATTAAGGGTACGACCTTTCGAGCAATTGTTTGTAGAGAACACAAACGTATTGTATATCTACAATTGACGAAATGTGGTGATGTCGGATTCATATCCCTACATATGTCTTAATAAAGAGAAATATCTTTAACCCTTCACACATACTACACATCAGCATCAGACGACTTTTAAAACATTTTGGCAAAATTAAGGGAAGGTTAAAGTACTGAATAAAGTTGAAAATATTGTGGCAAAGAGGAGATTGTTCAGTTTCTTTTCAATAGTCGTATGCTGCAGAAGCGTCAAATTCGTCTACATGCGGGAAAGCGTAAATAAAGTTAGTTAAGAAAAATGAGCAAACCATTAAACGTTTGAATGTCTTTTGTTTATTTAAATTTTTATATTGAAGTCATACTTCAATGAAAATACCACCCTCATAGTGCGGTTCTAGTGTCAGTGAAATCAGGTTATTGTTCGCTGTCAAATTAAGTTTATAAAAATAGTTTGTATAACTGCCGACGTACACATAGAAGTGTTCCCCCATACATTCCACCTATCTTCCCCTGATAGTGCTGAAACAAAATTCTTCTCTTCCTTACTAGCCGTTTATCCTCATTTTTTTAGATGTTCGTTGTCTCTTCTATTTGAAAAAATTCTAAATATAACACATAAATCGAAATGTGCGTATTGAACTCTCCATATCCATCTATAGTAATCAATCATCTTAACCCTTTACAACAAATCCGTATCAGACGATTTGGAAACGTGAAAGTAAGTTAAGAAAAATCTATATTAATAAATGCATAATTTTAAAAGCAAATGAGTTGAAAAGTCGTCTGCTTCAAATGTTTCAGAATAAGTCGGTAAGTAGGAGTGTTTAATTTAACATATTTTAAACGTTTATGACACAAGGGTTTCATCCTTAAAAAGGTGGCCGCGTCATGGTAAGCTTGCTACCATATCATACTCTAGATAAGACTCTAGATAACATGTCTATTTCATTGCTTAAATCAAACAGCTGAACTAGTTTCTATGATACTTCTTTTACCGTGTGATGGATAATTTTAGTGTCATCAATAACCTAGTATTTGGAATCTGCCTCATACGAAAACAGGCCCCGAAACTATAACATTCTGAAAACGTTCTCGGTGTCCAGAAATGAACTTTATGCTGCAAAAAAATATTTCTGATTTATCAATTTAGAGAGTGATTTGGCTTCTGAGTAACCATATACTTTATCATAGAGTCAGAGTACAGAGTAAACGTTTATAGTGTTGGAGCCTGCACCTTACGTTCGGAGGTTTTGAAATTACTGGCCATAGCGATCAAATTGAATACTTGTAAAGTTGGTATTTTATCATAACTATCCTTCTAATGCTTTCAGGATATTTCAGCGACTAGAAGGCGAACCGCGAAGATCCTGATCCGACTACGAAGAGGCCCAGATTGATATAAATACTGGCTGGTTTCCAGGGTCCCAAAACCGGTTTTCTCGTGACGCGACCCATGAAAAAATGTATAAGGGTAAGACTTATTTGTCAATTTAACCGATATCGAGTACTGGAATAACTCGTCCAAGGTTGAATGCTAAGTGTTATTGGTGCACTAGAGTATTAGATTTAAAACTGGACAGTACGGAGGTTGTGTATGTATATGGATTAATAAAATCCACCAATAAATATTCCCCTTTTTAACACTATTGCACTTCTATATGTGCTTACCTTATGACTTTTAAACTATTATTTGAACTGTTGTGAAAGCGGCATCAAACACCAAACTCGAGGTCGCGGATTCGATCCCCGACCGGGTCATACCAATTACTTTAAAAATGGTAGTATTGGCTGCCCTACTTGGCGCTCAAGCTTGCGGGGGTATCAATACGACTGACTGGCTGGTGTCAGGATAAATGGACTAATACTGGTATATTTCCCAGGATTCGCCGTGATATAACTGAACATGTTTTGAAAGCGGCGTGAAACACCAGTCAATCAAACAATCAAAGACCAACCAACAACCAATTTACAGATATTTAAGGCAAATTGGGAAAAGGGGGAACATTCTCATGAGTATGATCATTTTTCGTAATACAACGTTTTGTTGACGTGCGTATACACATGCTAGCCCGAGTCCGTTTTCTCTGGTCGCATAATGTAATAAGGCTCTTTTGTCTTTTTCTCAAGTATTTAAAATATATTACCACGTTTAGAAGCTGCTGTTCATCGGTCAAATGTTGCGCCATGAAACACAAGGATCCAAGATCGGATAATTCTACTGATGTCACAAAAGAGATACAGATTTCTGTATTAAATGAATAATATTAGTACACATTATACATGTAACCTATCCGCCTTGTAAACCTTTGTTGTGTTCATTCACCCGCAGCTATCTGTAAAACCTGTATTTTTATCATCATTTGCGTTGTCTTAAAGAGACAGTATTGTCTCAGTCATCAGTCAAAGTCAAAACAAAGCGTTCTCTTGGCCCAGAAACTGACCCAAAAGATTATGCAAACAAAATATTTACCAAGTGAAAAGGTTATCATCATTTTGGACGAAACCGTTTTTTCCATATTCTCTTCTTTTACTTTCAAACAAGGTTAAAATACTAAAAATCATCAAATCAATCATTTCCAGTGATTCCTTTACACATTAACAATGAATTTAAAATCAATGCCATATATTCAATGCATTCTGGGGATGGTAAACACTAATTCCTACGCAAACAAAGATTTGTTTGGGGACTATTTGGCTTATTTAACCTACACGACGAACTGTCTCTCCTGCAATCTGCCAATTTGCCAATTAGACATTAAATTTTACCAAATTTTTTATTGGACAAAAATGGAGTGGTCCAATTTTCTACATGGAAGAGTCGACTTTGTGAAATTCGGCACTGAAAGAGTTAAGGTTGTATGTACACTCGCCTGGGTGATTATTGTGTTTTTTGTATCAATAATTGTAAAATGTAACCATAAATGCCAGGTACATGTAACAGTAAAATCACGACGGCCAGGTCATCAAACAAATGTGTTTCCTAAATGTTTTACACCAGTACGCCATATAACCTGTTTGATGGAAAACGATTAACACTTATCACAATGACTTTTGAAAATGTCGGAAAGATCAAATGGCCGAGTCGGAATTTTATTTAACGACCCCCTCCTCGATAGTAGACAGTGCTATTGCGGAACAAGAACATAATTGTGACGCGTCAATCAGATTTCTTATTTAAAAAAAAAATCTTAACTGCTAGAGAAAATGAATAAGACATGGCTAAATTATAGTAAGAGTTTAAGAAAGTAATATACGAATCTGTTTGTTTTTGTGGGTAGATTCGCCTTTGTCTAAGACTACTTCTTAAACACGCTTTCTGTAAATATTTCAATTTCAAGTTCGATTCTATCAGTGAAAATGTCATCGGATCTCGTTATTAAGCGACATGACGTACTAAGAATAAAAAACATATTTTTAATTTAACCCATTTAAAGTTGGTAAATGTTTGGCGCTTTAACATTGTATTTGTAGGACATACAAGTAGGGGTGTTTAGTTTATTTATTTAACATGGATTACGAAGCGAGCTTTTAGCTTATATTAATCCTACTTAACCAGTATTCGCCCCGTCTGTGTGGGAAAATCCCAAAGGCAGAACCCGCTCACCACGGCATTCCAACCCGAGACTGTTTGGTATAAGGGGATAACGCTCTACCACTGCATCACTGTCTTCGAGGGTGTTTAAGTTTATAATAACTGAACAAAACTGTAAACCTGTTATAAATTTAGAAAAGATTTATTGATCGATTGGGGCTAAACGCCGTTTCCAACAATGTAAACATATCACGGCGGCCAGTTCACCTACTCATGTGTTTAATGGCTTTCTCACACCAGTACTCCACATACTGTACTTTCCAAGAAACTGGTTGATTTTCGACATAGACTCTTAGCCCATTGGTGAAAGAAAGAATGACGGTTGTCACAGTGACCTTTGTCAAATGTTGAAAACAATTATTGGCCGAGCTGGGGTTCGGCGTCACAACCTCGAGATTGACAGCCTGCGTTGCTTAACGTGGATCGGCATTTTATTATAGAACACATATTACATTTCGTTAAGCGTCATAACGGTAAATCCATAATTTTATGTCATAGGAAGTTCAGTAGAATTTAAAAATATAGACTATAACCCTATCCCCTATGGGACAAATCTGCAGCAGACGCTTTTGAAATAATCAAGGCAAAAATATGGAACAAGTCTTTAAATGAAAGTTCAATTATTAAATACAGCATACTTGAAACTCATAGTGGCAACAAGAGAAAATGCTCAATATGAGCAATGTTCCCATTTTGTTTTCAAAAATCATCTGCTGCAGAGGCGTCAGAAATCGTCTATATGTGGGAAAGGGTTTAGTAGTGAAAAATGAAAAATGACGACCCTGCTCTGACTTTCCATTCAACAAGACGGGTTTCCTTATGAAATTACTCCGCGATGTCGAAATGACGTTCATGTAAAAACAGTACGGCGCATTTGTGTTTTCCTCAAAGTTGAACAAAAGTCGTAGTTTATCCGACCTTGGGAAATCTAAAAAAAAAAATCACAATAACTTTGTACCATTACAGTTATCATTTAAGGCCTCTTTGTTTGAAATATTGATGCTTAAAGTGATCGGGGTAAAATACATCATCATGGGACCACTGTTCAAACTTAAAATTGATTTCCTTTGTATGGACATTTATACACATAAGTAGAATAGTTCCATGAATTTTTTCTCTTAATTTTACTTTCAACAATTAGATTTTTTAGTCTGCTTATTGCGTCACACTGTCCCGAAATTGACCCCAGGTGGCCATACGAATATGGAATTTTGAATTTCGCACGAAGATGGCTTTTTTTTAAGTAGTTTACCCGCAGGACACACGAAGGCCATACGATGTGTACACGACGTCGTATTGAGAGTACGATGCGTTCGAACTAGGTCACGAAGGCGTCAGGTGACCTCCCGTCGGTAGCGTTATCTTAAATGGATAAGATTAAGAACTGACAGACACATTGGAATGGTGAATGTGAAATTAAGGATACCCCCTTTTCGCTTAAATATTCTACTAACTCTAAATATTAGTTATAAAAGGTTGTGCTAATTCCATTCCAGATTAGATACATTTTAACAATTTGAGTGCTCTAATAATAAGGTAACCAACCCATGTAAACCCTTCCAAAGCATCTACAGCTGACGACTTTGAAACCATTTTGACAAAGCGAGAAATTGCGCATAAAGAGCAAGCTATCCTTTTGTAATAACATTTTCAACTCTATGCATTAATTTCACTTTCGTTTAAAAAACCAACAACGGTTTTATAGAGATACAAATGTGTTATGTGGGGATGGGTTTAACATAGATATTTCGATTTTTGAATGTCTAATGTCTAAAGTCTATTGATTAGCTAGCACACTCAATTCTTGGTAATTTGTGTAGAATTTTCAAAGGCTTCTATTAAAAGAAGTCATGTCACGTGAAAACCGATCTTCAGAGATTTTGAAATAAACAAAGATGGCAATTATGAATGTGATAAGCACAAAAAGAGCTATTTTTCTAGTGGGATATGAAAGGAACATTTAATTGAACTTATTTTACACATAGTGACTACAGCAGCCGAAAACACTGTCACGTGTCAAAAGCAATGACGGACATGTTGTTCGTAAAACATTGAATTATACGTGAACAGTTTTCACAACGTTTTGTGATGTGCTTGTCATGGGTCTACATGTAATGCATCTATTTTAGAAGTTGTCAAAGAGTAGAAAATGAAGGTAATAAAGAAGTGAACATTTCTTTGAAGATCTATGTCAATACAAGGAAACAATTTTGATGAGTCACGGCTTAGATCGCAAGACAAATACATGTTTATAATGTGATACCTTTTTATCCAAATAACTATCTCCATTATTCATCTTTGTTTATTTCCGTCAGATTCTTGTTTTCAAACATCAGAATGCGATGATAAAACCCGATCTGTAACAGATAGTTATACTGTCGAAGACACGCTGTTCAACATGACTGAGAAGGATCCGACAGTTACTTACGCAAGCTTCAGTCCTACCTGGCAGGGACTCAGCTTTGAACTTGAATCAACACATTTGAGTGTGGCATCTATAGCTAACGTATCTACAGGTAGTTAACTGTTATTGATAAATTAAGAAATTATTAACGTGGTCATCTTATCATAAAAACTTCCTACTTAAGTGACTTTAGTCAAACCGAGAAGAGACACAGCTTACATAAGGACCCGGTGTTGCGAAAGTGTCGAAGTTGGCACACAGCTGTGCTTAGTAATATGTTCTTGTATTTAGTTCTAGAACATTAGAAATGTGCTAAACATTTAAGTAAAAAATAGTTAAGAACGTTTATGTGTATATGGAAGTAGCCTCTTCACTTGTAATGAACACTCTATTGATTTGCCTGTAACACAACTCAGAGTAGCATTGTTATCTAGATTGCAGCAGGTGAAAGAGAATCGACTACAGTAGTGCCTACCACTGAAATTAATTATGATACAAACCAAACGACTAACCAAACAAATATGCAGCTTCAAGCTTACAACAATTCAAGTACCATTGAAGTCAATAATGCAACTAAAATGACATCACAGACATACATTACATCAGATAGAACTGTAGATGACACTGTAACAGCAACGTATCAAGAGGTATATGAGAATTCAAGAAATGGCAAATTCAATAATGCAACTACAATGACCACATAGATAATCGTTACATTAATTAGCAGTGAAGCAGACACTGCAACACCGGCGTATCCAGAAGGATATGATAGTTCAAGTACAGGCGAAGTCACTAATGCATTTACGATGACCCCAGATACAAACATTACATCAATAAGTATTGAAGCGGACACTACAACAGCGGTGCATCAGGACGAATATCCCCCTTCAAGAATCGGCGAAGTCATAATGCAATAACGATGACCCCAGATACAAACATTACATCAATTAGTAGTGAAACGGACACTACAACAGCGATGTATCCAGAAGGATATGATAGTTCAAGTACAGGCGAAGTCACTAATGCAATTACGATGACCCCAGATACAAACATTACATCAATTAGTAATGAAACGGACACTACAACAGCGGCGTATCCAGAAGGATATGATAGTTCAAGTACAGGCGAAGTCACTAATGCAATTACGATGACCCCCAGATACAAACATTACATCAATTAGTAGTGAAACGGATACTACAACAGCGGTGCATCAGGACGAATATCCCCCTTCAAGAATCGGCGAAGTCACTAATGCAATAACGATGACCCCAGATACAAACATTACATCAATTAGTAGTGAAGCGGACACTACAACAGCGACGTATCCAGAAGGATATGATAGTTCAAGTACAGGCGAAGTCACCAATGCAATAACGATGACCCCAGATACAAACATTACAACAGCGGTGCATCAGGACGAAAGTAGGTTTCGACGATCCCTGTAAAATAACAACGGTGTTTCCACAGACAAATCTCAGTTCAAGTACAGGCTATATCAGTAATGCAACAACTGTGAATCCAAAGACAACTCATAATCCTAGTACTGGCGAAGCGGTGATGACGCGAAATACTCGGGATGAAAAGCATGAAGGTAAGAGCAAAATGAACTGTTTACCTTCACAGAATCCGTTATTAATATGGCATGTAAACAAAAATACTAATATTGAAGTTATACGATCAATTGTAGTGCGTTGACTGACGTGGTGATACCGTTCTGCATTTATTCATTTCATTAGTCCATAGAACATCCGTAAATGGAAGTTTAATTATTCAATAGATTCAAATGCATTGTGTCAAAAGTAGAAATTGTTCATTATGAGCAATTTCTTCTATGGTCAGATTTTTATTGTTTTATTCTTAACATCTACAAAAAACATATTTTGCCCGAATGATGTCTTCAGACTAACTTGTTTGTTTATAACCGTATCACTATTTCAATATATCTCAACGAAACGGTTTCTGTTATTTAGCTCAATCCAATTGTATCATTCTTATTGTATTATTTTTAAATAGTAATATATGTGGGCCAGAGGCCTAAATACTTAAATAACGAAATTGAATTGAATTAAATTGAATTGGTTAAACAGCGAAATTGATTGAAGGCTCCAGGGATTACATCGCAAACAGTAAACATTCATGGGGAAATACATGTATGTATTGCAAAATAATAATGGGAAAAACAGCTCTTCGAGTTTAAATCTAAAACTCTTTAAAAAAAAAATGTATGTCAAGAGATAAGTTTTTCGGGTTGTTTCGCAGGTGACAATGTCTTAACTGAGACTGTGTACAGTGTGGACGGTATGTAGAATGTTCCTCGTCTCAAACAACCTTGGGTATGTGGTTTCGTCTGTCTGGAACGGTGTTGAACCTATCCTTGCAACGTCTGTTTGGTAACTTCTCTTCCGAACCAACTCAAACTTTGAGACGGTGTTGAACCTATCCGTTCAACGTATGTTTGAACACTTCTCTTCCGAACAAACTCAAACTCTGAGACGGTGTTGAACCTATCCGTTCAACGTCTGTTTGGAAACTTCTCTACCGAACCAACTCAAACTCTGAGCACCCTGTGTGAAATGTCCTAGTGCTGAAGAGATGCCGAACCACGTATGTAGATTCGAACTGCTCAACCGGTATATGTTTCAGCTGATACTCCTCTGATAGAGTGGTCTATATATAAGTCTAATTGAGGTTTAAGGCATTGATGGAGAAATCGCAGTATTTCGTGTAAAACGATAGCGTAGCGGACTCTCTTGTTGTTGTTGTTTGGCGTTGTTTACCCTCGCCCTCGGCATTAATGCCATTTGGCGAGCAACTATCGTTATGACTACTATTTTTTTTTCTTCTACGGGTTAAGGGGGCCGAGGGGATTAGTGTTATAACTATTGTTTACTATATCGTACAACATGCACATACCTATCGTTTATATAACTATTGTTTAATATATAGTACATCATGCACATATCTATTGTTTATAAAACTATTTTTTAATCTATAGTACAGCATGAACATATCTATTGTTTATATGTCTATAGATGATAACTAATTTCCTTTAAATCATTATAACATTGTTGTTAAAAATAGAAGCAAGAATAAATCTAGTTTGACGGTTGAGTTTTATGCGCGATTGTCTGGGCATAGCCATTCGGGGATGGCGCTGTCCAGGACTACACCGGATGATTACCCAGTATATTTCCCATGCGGGTCGATACCAGTGGCCGAAATCTCAGTGTAACCCTGGGTCTACTTGTATTGCTCTCTGGTTGTTTACATCTCGGTGCAAGGATCCTCGTACGATCCGAATATGGACCTCCGAACAGCGGAGACGTTGTCGGGAATCCTTGCCCCCCTGATGTCTGTTACATAAAATAACTTAGGCGTAATGAGTCGGTAGTGTAAAATTGATCTATTCCATTCCATATCAACTGCTCATAATTAGTAAATAGACCGAGCTTGCACAATTGCTTATGGAATTTCCCCCTATCTGTCCGAAAAAAGTAATATTTGTTATGATTTGTTATCAATCAGCTCTGTTAGCGAGCAATAGCCGGTGTGTAGTACACCCGGTGAGACCTTGATGATCTCCCTTCCCGGCTAAAGCTGCCTGTTATAGTTGTTATGGAATTATTTTAGCGCGTACGCGTTCGGAAGCCGAAGACAGTAAATGTTTTAGTAGTATCTTTAATATTTTAAGAGCGCGGACACGATAGCAGACACCCCTAACAAACTACACCGATGAAAATGAAGCAAAATAAAAACCGCCCACACAATAACGTACTCCTTATAAGATTGAAGTCAATCAAGCCAGCCGCTTTAGCCAGTCCAGCTTGACCCTTCGTCTCTCTAGAAGACGGGAAAATGTGTGTCAGTTCATTGAATTTAGTTCGAGTTGATTAGAACTCCCTGTGTCTAAAAGATATTGAATTAATCAAGATAAAATTAATTTATGGTCAAAGGGAGAAAACTCTATACTTTTTAGTGGATTTATACCTAAAAATTGGTCTAAAGATAGATTGTTCACTGCATGTGGTTGATGGTGTTTTACAGTGTTTGATATAAAAGTGTGTATAATTGGTTTGAAAACCTCATCAGGACCAAAACTACTGTAGAGGTAGGTGAATAAATATACCTTGATCCCACACAATGTACAGATTTCAGAGGTCTTGGTATTTTAAGACGGGTTTACCTAAAATACGCAATGGAGATTTTTCGGCGCAATGGGCGGCCGCGCAATGGAGAGGAAAATACGCAATGGAGATCAAATATGATATTAGAAGAGAATTATTGTTAAATTTATTATTATTTTCATTAGATAAACGTATTACGAATTATATTTTATCACATAACTTGCACTCGGAGTGACATAAAGCAGTAACATACATATCATATGTAACTAGTTATATAAATAGCCGACTCACAGCACGTACGTGACGTCACTCCAGTGTGACGTCACTTTAAATGACAGCATATTGTTTACAATTGTTCTGAATTTCGGCATTTATTATATATTGTTTAAAGAGAATAAATCTCGATAAATGAAATGTTATAAGTGCCTTGTTGCTAATTTTGTATAAAATCAAAAGGTTATTGATAGGGACTACTTTTTACAGTGGAAGTATGCATTAGAACTTCGGGGTGAACTTCGGTCACTGTTTATATGAGGACTAAAACAAAGATCGATTTAAAGATTTAAAACAATCTTTTTTATGGTGTTAGGTGATAAATAGAATCTTACATTCGTGCTTATTTGATATTGTTTTTATGAAACTCGTCGACTGAAACGAATATGACGCTCGGCAGAGCCTCGCGTCATATTATTTCATTCAACTCGTTTAATAAAAACAATAATAAATAAGCACTCATGTAAGATGATCCTCTATTTAATATAATTTTTTATAAAAATTGTATCTTGATAATGCAATTTCAATGATTTATATCGCATTGAATATTGGCGAAAATAGGAATAATTAAAAGTATACTTTCTATTTTATTTTTTATTTATTAATAAAGGTTTTTATAATATTCTATGTTTTATTCAATTAATAAGTTGTAACACTATTGTCCATTATGAACATGAAGGGTATTTAATAGCTTGGCGAAATGGAGAAATGTATTGGCGAAACGGAGAAATTTGTTGGCGAAATGGAGATATATTGCATCAGCGGAACCTAGATTATATGTTATACTTCACATATATGATATTGTATTGAAGTGAATTTCTATATATATTATAGGTTGGCGAAAAGGAGAAATATTTCGTCGGAATTTGAGATCCCAAGTCATGTTTAGGATATATGAAGGGATATAATTTGTTGTTGTCTTTAGCTCGACTTTTGAAAAAACGAGAGCTATTGTCATGACCCTGGCGTCGTCATCGGCGGCGTCGTCCGGTTAAGATTTTTTGTAGGTGGCGGTGTGGTCGTCCGGTTAAGGTTTTTTGTTCAGCTCAGCTTTTTTTTCTTTCTGTTTTCTCCCTATCACTCGAGCTTCTATGCCGTACGCGGTGCTCTTGTTTACTTTTATATCATACGGGTATTCTTTATAAATCATAAACTATCAAGAACTTGGAGGTGCTGGAGTGGCGAAATGGTGGAAATACGCTGGCGAAATGGAGTAAATATGCAGGCGAAATGGAGAAAATAAGCTGGCGAAATGGAGTCAATACGCTGGCGAAATGGAGGCAATACGCTTGCGAAATGGAGGCAATACGCTGGCGAAATGGAGGTAATACGCTGGCGAAGTGGATGTAATACGCTGGCGAAATGGAGGTAATACGCTTGCGAAATGGAGGTAATACGCTTGCGAAATGGAGGCAATACTCTTGCGAATGCGAAATGGAGGAAATACGCTTGCGAAATGGAGGTAATACGCTGGCGAAATGGAGGTAATACGCTTGCGAAATGGAGGTAATACGCTTGCGAAATGGAGGCAATACTCTTGCGAATGCGAAATGGAGGAAATACGCTTGCGAAATGGAGGTAATACGCTTGCGAAATGGAGGTAATACGCTTACGAAATGGAGGTAATACGCTGGCGAAGTGGAGGTAATACGCTGGCGAAATGGAGGTTATACGCTGGCGAAATGGAGGTAATACGCTTGCGAAATGGAGGCAATACGCTGGCGAAATGGAGGTAATACGCTTGCGAAATGGAGGCAATACGCTGGCGAAATGGAGGTAATACGCTGGCGAAGTGGAGGTAATACGCTGGCGAAATGGAGGCAATACGCTTGCGAAATGGAGGCAATACGCTGGCGAAATGGAGGTAATACGCTGGCGAAGTGGAGGTAATACGCTGGCGAAATGGAGGCAATACGCTTGCGAATGCGAAATGGAGGTAATACGCTGGCGAAATGGAGGTAATACGCTTGCGAATGCGAAATGGAGGTAATACGCTGGCGAAATGGAGGTAATACGCTGGCGAAGTGGAGGTAATACGCTGGCGAATGCGAAATGGAGGAAATACGCTGGCGAAATGGAGGTAATACGCTGGCGAAATGGAGGTAATACGCTGGCGAATGCGAAGTGGAGGTAATACGCTGGCGAAATGGAGGTAATACGCTGGCGAATGCGAAATGGAGGTAATACGCTTGCGAAATGGAGGTAATACGCTGGCGAATGCGAAGTGGAGGTAATACGCTGGCGAATGCGAAATGGAGGTAATACGCTTGCGAAATGGAGGTAATACGCTGGCGAATGCGAAGTGGAGGTAATACGCTGGCGAAATGGAGGTAATACGCTGGCGAAGTGGAGGTAATACGCTGGCGAAATGGAGGCAATACGCTTGCGAAATGGAGGTAATACGCTGGCGAAATGGAGGTAATACGCTTGCGAAATGGAGGCAATACGCTGGCGAAATGGAGGTAATACGCTGGCGAAGTGGAGGTAATACGCTGGCGAAATGGAGGTAATACGCTTGCGAATGCGAAATGGAGGAAATACGCTTACGAAATGGAGGCAATACCCTGGTGAACTGGAGGTAATACGCTGGTGAAATGGAGGCAATACGCTTGCGAAATGGAGGCAATACGCTTGCGAAATGGAGTAAATATGCAGGCGAAATGGAGAAAATAAGCTGGCGAAATGGAGTAAATATGCAGGCGAAATGGAGAAAATAAGCTGGCGAAATGGAGTCAATACGCTGGCGAAATGGAGGCAATACGCTTGCGAAATGGAGGCAATACGCTGGCGAAATGGAGGTAATACGCTGGCGAAGTGGATGTAATACGCTGGCGAAATGGAGGTAATACGCTTGCGAAATGGAGGTAATACGCTTGCGAAATGGAGGCAATACTCTTGCGAATGCGAAATGGAGGAAATACGCTTGCGAAATGGAGGTAATACGCTGGCGAAATGGAGGTAATACGCTTGCGAAATGGAGGTAATACGCTTGCGAAATGGAGGCAATACTCTTGCGAATGCGAAATGGAGGAAATACGCTTGCGAAATGGAGGTAATACGCTTGCGAAATGGAGGTAATACGCTTACGAAATGGAGGTAATACGCTGGCGAAGTGGAGGTAATACGCTGGCGAAATGGAGGTTATACGCTGGCGAAATGGAGGTAATACGCTTGCGAAATGGAGGCAATACGCTGGCGAAATGGAGGTAATACGCTTGCGAAATGGAGGCAATACGCTGGCGAAATGGAGGTAATACGCTGGCGAAGTGGAGGTAATACGCTGGCGAAATGGAGGCAATACGCTTGCGAAATGGAGGCAATACGCTGGCGAAATGGAGGTAATACGCTGGCGAAGTGGAGGTAATACGCTGGCGAAATGGAGGCAATACGCTTGCGAATGCGAAATGGAGGTAATACGCTGGCGAAATGGAGGTAATACGCTTGCGAATGCGAAATGGAGGTAATACGCTGGCGAAGTGGAGGTAATACGCTGGCGAATGCGAAATGGAGGAAATACGCTGGCGAAATGGAGGTAATACGCTGGCGAAATGGAGGTAATACGCTGGCGAATGCGAAGTGGAGGTAATACGCTGGCGAAATGGAGGTAATACGCTGGCGAATGCGAAATGGAGGTAATACGCTTGCGAAATGGAGGTAATACGCTGGCGAATGCGAAGTGGAGGTAATACGCTGGCGAATGCGAAATGGAGGTAATACGCTTGCGAAATGGAGGTAATACGCTGGCGAATGCGAAGTGGAGGTAATACGCTGGCGAAATGGAGGTAATACGCTGGCGAAGTGGAGGTAATACGCTGGCGAAATGGAGGCAATACGCTTGCGAAATGGAGGTAATACGCTGGCGAAATGGAGGTAATACGCTTGCGAAATGGAGGCAATACGCTGGCGAAATGGAGGTAATACGCTGGCGAAGTGGAGGTAATACGCTGGCGAAATGGAGGTAATACGCTTGCGAATGCGAAATGGAGGAAATACGCTTACGAAATGGAGGCAATACCCTGGTGAACTGGAGGTAATACGCTGGTGAAATGGAGGCAATACGCTTGCGAAATGGAGGCAATACGCTTGCGAAATGGAGGCAATACGCTTGCGAAATGGAGACATTGGCCCCTTTGCCAAATAGAAAAGATCATGTTTATTTTATTATAATAAACATCAAAGCAAAGTTGATGCCGCTTTATGCGATATCTACTCAAAATTATGTACATACATGTGAAAATAAATAAACAACTTTTAAATAATATTGTTGTAAATAGAAAATGTGTTCAGTGAAAACATTATGGGGAAAGTTGTAATATTTCCCTTTTTCACCAATTGTTTGTATATTGTAGGACGTTATTGCTGCAGACGATGTTTGAAAAAACATGATAGGAAAAGGTGAAATTGGGATTGCATATAACACTTTTACATCATTATATACACTAAATAACTGTTTATTCAATTAAGCGTCTCTTAGAAGATGGTGTTCTGGCCCCCCTTTCCGCTATCTTTCTCTTCGCTTGATTTGGTTTTCTTGCAGCAGTTGGAGTTGTTATAACTGTTCTTAAACCGTTTCATTGTAGCGACCTTTATCAATTCTAAAACGCCGAATTATCTTGTCTTGCTGGTCACTACAAAGTGTTGACCACGAGTCAATGTTTATAAGATGATGAATAAAAAATGGGTCTAATTTGAAACTTCCAATGTCACGAATGGCACGCTCTCTTTCTTTAAATTTGGACTCCACTATTCGCTGCAAGGTGTTGATAAACTTACACAAATCACTAGCTCTCTAACTTAATGCGGATTTCAAAATATGATTAGCACTTTCTGAATTATACTCATTAAAGAATATCAGTAAATGTATGATAAACAATATACCTTTTATGCGGCTCGTTTAAGGAGATTAATTGGTCGAGGATATTTCATTAAACATTCCAGGGGTAATCTATGTACTAATTAGCATTTAATTAATCAATTGTTATTCACAACTTAATAAGAGGTATGTGTATTGTCGCCATTTTTGTTCAATTTATTTATAAATGACATGTACGAAAATCTTGTAGTACAAGAAAATGATTCATTTACCATAGATGAACTTAAAGTATTTATCCTGTTATTTGCAGACGATACTGTTTTGCCAACTTATACCAGTGATGGATTACAGAGTTTATTGAACCAACTGAATAACTATTGTGTTAAATGGGGCATTACAGTTAATACCGATAAAACGGTTGAAATGGTTTTTAAACAGGGAAACCATCCGGAAAATGTTAGTCTTTATTATAATAATGAAATTTTAAAGAATGTAACTATATTTTCCTATTTGGGAGTAAACCTCTCTAGTAATGGTAGTTTTTATCAAACACAGAAAACATTGTCTGACTAAGCACGAAAAGCGATGTTTTCTTTATTCTCACTTTTTGATAAGGTTAATTTCGATATCAGGGATAAAATTAAGTTATTTGATAGCATGGTTAATCCCATCTTGAGCTATAGATTAGAGGTATACGGATTTCATAAATCTCCTGATGTAGAAAAGGTTCACTTGAAATTTATAAAGAATATTATGGGCTTAAATCGCAATGTAACGAATGCTTGTATCTATGGTGAACTTGGGCGATTCCCTCTTTGTGTTACTAGAAAAATTAGAATTATCAAATATTGGTATAAGCTTGGCAAAACTCCAGATTCCCTGATGTATAAACTTATGTATAATTGTAATAACATTGGCTCAAACAATTGTAATACATGGTCTGTTAATGTGAAACAATTATTATGTGGCTTAGGATTTCAATTTGTATGGAACAGTACTGCTGTAAATGATGGTCATATCGCCGCTATAACGCAACGAATATATGATCAATACTTACAGCATTATCACAATGACATTGAAACGTCTAGCAAACCTGATACATTTTCACTAATAAAAAATGATATTGCAATGGAACCATATATGGTACATGTATCGAACTTCAGACATAGACAGGCATTAAGTAAACTGAGATGTTCAAGCCATTCTTTAGAGATCGAAACCGGTCGACATAACAACACACCACGTACCAGTAGAATATGTAAAAAATGCACAATGAATGTTTTGGAAAATGAATATCACTTTATTCTAGTTTGTCCCTATTATCGAGAATTAAGAAATACTATTCTGCCTAAATACTATTGTAAATGGCCAACTAGGCAAAAGTTTGTACAGCTGCTTAAATGTCAATCTACAATAGTTATGAGCAAGTTGGCTAAATATACATATGAGGCTTTTATTTATCGCCAGAAAGAAAATGACAATTCTGTTTAACATTCCTAACTAACCATTTATTATATTTTTCTCATGTTATATAATATATATATTGTTGTCCGCCTGTAAGGACTATAAAACATTTGTAATGTTTTTCGTCAATAAAAACTTTTGACTTTGACTATGTGTGTAATAGCTACACGAACGTCTTCACACATTCAATAAGGCGTTGTGTGATGTGACGGCACGCGTGCCTAATTGACACCTATCAATATATGACAGCCACAGTGTATGAACATGGATTAAATTATAATAATAAGGTAAATAACATTTAAACTGATATTCAAGTTAAAAAAAAAACTTAAGATTTATTAAGAAAATAAATTAAATTATATATATTCAGAGACATGTAAATAATGATATATTTTATCTATAAAACATTTTCATTGAGCTTCGTCAAGGCAAAAATCTACATTTCGCCTAAGCAAAATCTCCATTTCGCCAGATATTATTTTCATTTAACTGACCGAATTTGTCAGTGGCATATGCCAAATCACGCATTTTTCTGAAATGATTATTAATAACATATTCAATTTAATTAAATATCAAGACATTGAGAGCATCATTTTTAAAAATTGAAAGTCCATTTCCCAACTCGAAAGAAACTTTTTTCTGTCAACATAATTATAAAATGACAACATTTATTTAACAATAAACAAGCTTTCGATAAGCAGGCTTGTATATTTTTGTAAGAATAAAGCAGAATTCTCTATTTCGCAAGGGAGGAAATCTCCATTTAACCAAGGAAAAAAATCTCCATTTCTGCAAGGAAGACATCTCCATGTCGCCATGGAAGAAGTCTCCATTTCGCAACATTTGTTTATTCATTTCCCAATATAGCTTTCGATATGCAGAATTCTCCATTTCGCCAATGTAGAAATCTCCATTTCGCCAATGCAGAAATATCCATTTCGCCAGGGAACAAATACGGCCTTAACATTTGCTCTTCCTGTAATGGTTTAAAGGTCCTCTTTGAATAAGGAAGTGTATTTATTTAGTCTAAATTTCTGTTGCTTTTAAAACTGTAGGGGTGATTACTTGGTATCCCCTATTTGATTGAGATATATTTTCTTTACGCCTATATTTGATTTAGTTGACTTGTAAAATGCTTAAAACTGTAAAAGAATATCTCAGCGTGGTCGCGATCGAAAGTCCCAGTCGTTAATTAATTAGGCAATGCTTGAATATTTAAGGATGCGATCATAGGCATCCCAAACAAATAGCATTGGCGAAAAAGGGAGCAAAATTTATAAATTGCACTGTGTTCAACCAGTTAAAAATGCACACAAAGGAAATAACTTCTATTTATATTTTGTCTGTCATCTGACAGTCAAGCAGGTAAGTCTCCAGGGCGAGAAATGTGGATGTTTGTAGAGCCTTCGACCGAAACACACCTATCCGTTGTAAAGCCACAGAGAACTTAAATCTTGCCCTCCCATAAACGCTACAGTCCAGCAGATAATGTTCTGTTGGGTTTCGAACTCCACACACTCTGGGCAAATGGGCAAGCCACCCAGAATGTGGTATCCTACGTTACCTGTCAATATATTATGTTTTAGCCTCAATCGCGTCACAGCCCTGTCCACCAGTCTCGAGGTGGAGTAGGTCTGTGGCGGTTTGAAACTTATTCCATTATGGTTTATGTACTGGCTGTGTTGGTATTTTGCCATCCTTTCTGCCCATTTGTTTTTCATTTTTGCTTTTATAAGTGCATTGATTTCTGACAGGGGAACTTTATCACATACAGAACTATTCAGTGCGCCCTTGGCCGCCATATCCACCATTTCATTATCCTGGAAGTCGACATGAGCTGGACACCAAACTATTGAAACTTTGATATTGTTTACATAGCACTGATCGTGTATTTCGCGTCGCAGATCCAGAGGTTCAATCCTTGCTTCTTGTTCTAATAGGGCTGATATGGGGAGGAGCGGAGTACACCTAGTGCAATGACTAGGGCCTTATGCTGGATAGTATTAAACATTGTAATCCCTGTTTTTGTCGCACAATTATATACTATGGCACCATAGCCTAATTTTGGACGTATTAAGGACTTGTAGAAAAGCAGGAGTAATTGTTTATTTGAACCAAATTTGGTACCCCTTAGCATTCTCATTATGTTCAAGTCCTTTTGACAAACGGCCGTTATTTCTTTTATATGCGGCTGAAAGTTAAATTTGACTGACTTTTGAAATTTTATTTTTGTGCCTCCTTATTTTACGTCTACTGGGTGCTGTTTTCTGTTTCCGAATAATATCCCTACTGTTTTTGATTGTGAAGTTTTGAAACCCCATTTCAGGGGCCAGTGCCATATGGAGTCCAGCCCTACTTGTACCTTTTTTTGTAGGGTTTTGACACGGACTCCCCTTAGCCATCCGCCTGAGTCATCGGCAAATTGGCTAATTACCATCCCAGTCCCCTTTATTGCATCTGGGATATTATGGCAATTTGCGGGGCGCCTCTCGTTAGCATCCCCGACTTTAACCCTTATCTTTCTATCCAGCAGAAAGGACTTTATATAACTAAAGCATCGCCCTGTGACTCCGTGTTTTTGCAATTTATATAAGATACCTGAGTGTCATGCTAAGTCGATTGCGGCCTCCATGTCTAGGAAGATAGCTAGAACGTAATGACCCTTGTTTTTAGCACAAAGGACATCATGCTGTATTCGAGCAAGCTGATCAAGTGTGCTGCGACCCTTCCGAAAGCCGGATTGGAAGGGGTTTATTACTGTTTTCTATTCTAAGTATATTTCTAAACGTGTCTTCACCATCCCTTCCAGCAATTTCCCGGAGTGAGAGGTTAGACTAATAAGTCTATATGATTTAGGATCATTTGGGTCTTTGTCTTTTTAAGTGTGTGAAGTTGGCAGAGCATTAGACGTTAGACATTAGACATTCGAAAAAAATTATTCGAATGTCTAATTAGACGTTAGACATTCGATTAGACATTCGCTAATTTTGATTATCGAATGTCTAATTAGACATTAGACATTCGATTAGACATTCAGAAAAATCGCAAATGTTAAATATCGAATGTCTAATTCGACATTAGACATTCGATAAGACATTCGCAAATTACAAGATCTATAACCCAAATTCGTCGAAGGTCATTGTACATTCAAAAAACGAATGTCTAATTGGTCAGTTAGCCATTAGACATTCGATTAGACATTCGCAAATTAAGGGATTTAAGTACCAAATTCGTCGGAGGTCATTGTACATGCAAAAAACGAATGTCTAATTGGTCAGTTAGACATTAGACATTCGATTAGACATTCGCAACTTACTATACTTAGGTTCCAAATTCGTCAGAGATCATTGTACATTCAAAAAACGAATGTCTAATTGGTCAGTTAGACATTAGACATTCGATTAGACATTCGCAAATTACAAGATCTATAACCCAAATTTGTCGGAGGTCATTGTACATTCAAAAAACGAATGTCTAATTGGTCAGTTAGACATTAGACATTCGATTAGACATTCGCAAATTAAGGGATTTAGGTACCAAATTCGTCGTAGGTCAACGTACAATCAAAAAACGAATGTCTAATTGGTCAGTTAGACATTAGACATTCGATTAGACATTCGCAAATTACGATATTTAGGTTCCAAATTCGTCGTAGGTCAACGTACAATCAAAAAACGAATGTCTAATTGGTCAGTTAGATTAGACATTCGTTTTTTGAATGTACAATGATCTCTGACGAATTTGGAACCTAAGTATAGTAAGTTGCGAATGTCTAATCGAATGTCTAATGTCTAACTGACCAATTAGACATTCGTTTTTTGAATGTACAATGATCTCTGACGAATTTGGAAACTAAGTATAGTAAGTTGCGAATGTCTAATCGAATGTCTAATGTCTAACTGACCAATTAGACATTCGTTTTTTGAATGTACAATGATCTCTGACGAATTTGGAACCTAAGTATAGTAAGTTGCGAATGTCTAATCGAATGTCTAATGTCTAACTGACCAATTAGACATTCGCTTTTTGCACGTACAATGACCTCCGACGAATTTGGTACCTAAATCTCTTAATTTGCGAATGTCTAATCGAATGTCTAATGTCTAACTGACCAATTAGACATTCGTTTTTTGCATGTACAATGACCTCCGACGAATTTGGTACCTAAATCCCTTAATTTGCGAATGTCTAATCGAATGTCTAATGTCTAACTGACCAATTAGACATTCGTTTTTTGCATGTACAATGACCTCCGACGAATTTGGTACTTAAATCGCTTAATTTGCGAATGTCTAATCGAATGTCTAATGTCTAACTGACCAATTAGACATTCGTTTTTTGAATGTACAATGACCTTCGACGAATTTGGGTTATAGATCTTGTAATTTGCGAATGTCTAATCGAATGTCTAATGTCGAATTAGACATTCGATATTTAACATTTGCGATTTTTCTGAATGTCTAATCGAATGTCTAATGTCTAATTAGACATTCGATAATCAAAATTAGCGAATGTCTAATCGAATGTCTAACGTCTAATTAGACATTCGAATATTTTTTTTGAATGTCTAATGTCTAACGTCTAATGCTCTGCCAACTTCACACACTTTGTCTTTTTTTGGTAAAGGTATAACGCAGGCGACTTTCCAATCCTTGGGATACTCCCCATCCCGCCATACCTTATTGAAGAACGAAAGCCAGAGTTGTAAGGCTGATTCAGGCATATGTTTGAACATTGTGAATGAAGGCTTGTCCAGACCCGCGGCGAATTTTTCCTACTACTTATGCAATCTTTTAATAATTGTAAACTGAAGTCATGGTTGATTGGACTGTTCTCATTATCTAGTGGAGGGGAGTTAATTATTTTAGGTTGAATTCGTTCAAAAGATTTCTGTCTGGCCAAAAATTCTGGGTCGATATTGTCTTCGCTAGAGACTTTGGCATAGTGTTTTACAAGTATATTTGCTTTGTCAAGGGAGGTAATAGCGTCTTTATTGTTTCTCTTTAGGATGGAAGTTGGTCTGATTGGATTACCCTTAATTCTGCGAATTTTGTTCCAAAAGTCTAACGAATATTTTGGGTCGATAATACAATTTTCGCAGAATTCATTCCAATTATATGTTTTATTTTTAAGAATGACCTCTTTACTGAGTTTAGAGGCCTCTTTTTAGTTGACCAGGTTGACTTCACTTGGATGACGTTTAATATTTATGAGGCTTTTTTTTCTTTCCTTGATTGCATTTTCACATTCTTCATTCCACCACGGTAAATTTTCCTATTGTGCTTTACTGGTTTAGAAGCAGGGATAGTCTCTATTGCGACCTTCAGAAATTGTTCCGTTATTTTTGTTGTATTGTATATATTTATATCATCATCATAGACTTCAGTTGTGGTGATTTCCTCACTTTTCATGTAGAAAGCATCCCAATCTGCTTCATTAAAATTGAATGTCTCCTCAGTAACTTTATTTTCATTATTTGTCTTGTTTATAGTTATTATTATTGGGAAGTGGTCTGTATCCCAGTTGTCCTGCAGGACTTGCCAAAACATCTCACTTGAGATTTTGGGTTTAGTAATAGTCAGATCAATGCAGGTGAGATTCCCAGTGTGCGCATCGACCCTGGTTGGTGTCCCATCATTGTGCAGCACGAGGTTGTGTAAATCAATCCACTCCACGGCTGCGCGCCAATGGTTATCTGTTTTTGCAGATCCCCATATAATGTTATGTGCGTTGAAATCCCCAGTATGTTAATATGCGTTTACTCCCAGCGAGCAGCTGGTCTGGCGGAAACCCCCGGTAAGATTGGAGGTCTGGGCAGACATTTACAGATTGTCTTTGAAGCTGCCGGTAGTTTTCCGCAGCCCGAGCCCAAGAACAACCATTTTTGTTTTTGTATGATTGAATTTTAGATGCTTTAACATATTCCGGGCACAATCTGTATCGCGCAGTATGTGTCCCTGTACAATTTTGACAGCGGATAGGGTACTCACAATCCCCACTCCCGTGGTCTTCTGCACAACGGGCACATTTTACCATACATAAAGTACTTTTACATTTATGCGCAGTGTTGCCGAAACCCTGACAATTAAACACATCTTAGTGGCTGAACTTAATAAGTTTCTATGGGGATAAAGACTTCTGAATTTTTTAATCTTTATAAGATTCGGCAATTTTTCTCCTTGGAAAATTAGTTTTACTATCCCCGTAGCTTTGTGGTATCTGTTGAAGATCCTAGAGATATTTAAAATTGGGGCCTTATTTGCACCTACTACATCTAAGTGAGCTAACCAATCTTCTATTTTTCCCGCGGGTGTATGCGAATAACATCTTCCACAGTTGTGCATTCCTCTGGTAAGAACGACTTGCATGTATTCTTACATATGACCAGAGGAGCGAGATTTCTAATTTGGTACAGGGTTTCGGCCGATTTGGGTTTAACAAGTAGGGTCCCGTTTTTAAGTGGAATTATACAGTCCACCATCCCGGAGTCGTGCGAGGGCTAAAGATGAAACTCCCCCAAAGTCCCTCGCACCCACAGATTTGATGAATAATTTAAACAACCACGTGTTTTTTTTAATAACATGCATTTGGGGCTTCTCTTCTTTCGACATATGCACTTATTATACTAGTCTTATAAAACGTTCTATAAGGGCTATGACTGAAACTAATTTAAAACTCATTTAAAGATAAAAATCGAATGAGTCACTTTCGATACCACACTTTTATATATGCGATTTGATATATTAAATTAACCTTTTAATATACATGTACATGAAACATAAAACTAAAACTTTCATAATACTAAAACAGTTAAAAATCAACAATTTGTGTTTTATCAACGTAATCATAACATAATCAAAGTACGTTTGGTACTACATTTAAAAGGAACTATATACAAAATAATGTACTGCCTGTATAAAAACAGATTATTCTGACAATCTATATCATTTATCTATATTAAAGTGACACAAGTGATTACCCATAATCACGAGCGCAACTTGTTCGTCCTCTTCGCCGTTCGATTTAAACGATACTTTAACACGGCTCTGTTGGTCTCGAAAAAATATTTTCCTTTATTTAATTAGAAATCCTTGATCATTTCTGATTCAATGTTTTACTGTATGTGTGCAGTTGGTATGTGGAATGCACTACACTGTTGCATACCGTGATGGTGTCAATCGGAACACGATACCGACTTTGAAAACTCCATTTCAACATGAGTGCCATTACTGGGATCGGTCGCGTGTGACGTCACGACGGCAACATAACTAACTATATCTGGTCCACCCAAATTAGAAACCATTTTTAAAGTATCAAATTTGACTGCTCGGAGTTGCCATGATCTCAAACAATTAGTGCAAGAACCGTGCGATTTTTTTAGAACAACGAAATGTTGCTGTGTCTATCTGTATATCCTATTTCGACGCGACAATTGTTATTTAGGATCTGGAATGCTACCCCACTGCAATCTGGTGAGGTAGATGAAGCGTCATAAGTTGACACATTTCATCTTCGACAAACGTCCAGATGAAAACAGCGACACTTTTATCGAATCGTGCATGTCACGTCCTTGATCGAGCATTGCAAAATAAATTGGTCATACGAAAATAGTGATTACTTTTGTATTTTCATTTTAGACATTTACAGTTTCTATATTTGATCAGTATTAATGAACATCGATATCCATTTATTACGGGCATTGCCTTTACTAACTTGAATGTTAATACCTTAGCAATATGGACACTATATTCTTGGAAATAACGTATACGAGCTACACATAGTAAAATCATTTACAATATATTGTTGTCTTGTTTTAATCAATCCTCAATTGAATAAATGAAAAACTGTACAAGAAACACACCCTTACTAACGACCGACCAAATGCAGATTCCATTGGACGACATGGAACGTTTTATTGAAACCGGGCGTCCCTGGTTCGATCCCCAGTAGCGGCACGACGGTCATTGGAGAGTGCCCTCTATGTTTACAACCAGAGGTTCAGTAAGCCTTATGGAACACGAAGATTCTTATCGGAGTTTTAACCCCAGTGAAATCAACGTTCTTGTCGTCAGTATAATCGGGTTTGTTTTTAGAGAAATATGGCAGTCCTTGTCAGGAAACTCAGGATGATCGATCTCAAAATAGGTTATATACAAGCTTTTCTTGCAAAGTCACGTGTTTACAGCCAGAGGTTGAGTAAGCCTTATCAAGGAACCACTTACCGCACGAATTCTAACGGATCAACGTCAATGAACGGAACAAAACGGAAATGAAAAATAACGAAACATATGTCAAATCATACGTTTTAAATGGAACACGAAATGTAGAACAAATTAAGGCTTTTTCAAAAGAATTAAATGACTGTGAATCAACGAAATGGATTTGAACTATATCGTTTTACGAACAAGATGAAAAGGGACCGACTAGATGACACTTTTTTATAAGTGTTGAATTTTAATTTTAATTTCAAGACAGCTTGTTATAGGAATTATTTCGTATACTTAATATGAGTATATGTGCTTCCTCTTTCGGGTAAACAAACACATCTTGATGCTGGTTCTTGCCTGCCGACACATTCATATTAAGGATCAAGATAGATACTGGTTTACCGAAGTTTCTATTAATCTTCTATGACTAATTGGCGAACAATGCAGAGCCAGATCAGAATACGAAGATGCGCTTGCTGATCTGAATCTACGCTTGTAGTAAATGCACTGTGGTCGGTTTTCAAGGTATTTAGAAAACATCACTATATAACTCGATTACAAATTTTGGTCATATTTAATGGCATAAAATTACAGATTTCATGGCAATATGTCAGAAAGTTAATACAATGTTTTGATATATACATTACATCATAAAATGTACAAGAAGATATTAAAAAATGTCGAATGGATATATATTTAAAGGAGCAGTAGTCGCCAACAAGATAAAAAGCACACTTTCACTTTCTTCTGTCTTCGACTTATCATTGTAACAAAAGCAACAGTATACTATTGATCACTTTTTATATATATTCAGATATAAGCAATACATAATGTCTGTGTGAACTTAAAATAGTTATTTTTTGTTTAGATATTGCGAAAGATGAAATACTTATGTTTGATAGTAAGCTTGTAAAGACGTTGCTAACACGTGAGTCGCATCTTACCCTTTTGGGTTCTTGTTATTTCTGCGTATTGACTCAGGTGAGCTCAAAATTACACACTGTCCAATCAGAATAGTACTGTAACAACTAACGCAATATGAGCCGTCCCATGAAAAGACCAACAGTGTAGACTCTGCGTAAAGTATCGACCGGACCAGCCTAAGCATGCCGCACAAGCTAACCCGGACAGACACTTTTCGACTCCTGTAGATTTTCTATTTCAGGAAATATATACAGCTATCTCCCTAAGACGAAATGTGCCGGCCCGGATTAGCCTGCGCGTACTTTGCAGGTTGATTTGGGTCGATACATTACGCAGAGTCCATAGTGTCGGTTTTCACGTGGAACGGCTGATATGTTAGGTCATTCTACATACATCGACACCCGTGCGTACGTGTGATATGAATACGTCTTCTCCTTGCGCTGTACAAGTATTCCTAGTGCAACTGGAAAATGGCCAACAGTGTGTTCAGTTAATCATAACGTTAGCTAACGGTAATGAAATTCACCAGATATCACCAATAAACATGCAATAGTATCGTATTATCATGAGTGTATATCGTGAAATGCCTTACACATCCATTAATTTCCTTCAAAACAGCCCTGAATACACTATGTGTAAGGAATATGTGTATTTACGGGTGTTTTTCACAGATTAAAAGTATTATAAATGTATTTACAAAGATTATTTACACTCTATTTGTTATGACCATATCAAATACCGTACAAACATTGCAACATTTAGTGTGATGACCTCGATTATATAGAGAATGATTGTGATGTTGCCATAATGGAATTATTTCTGTTGGTGTTCACGAGAGGTAATTGATAGATAAAAAACTCCTTTGCTTGCATTATCAAAACATGAAAATCAAGAATGAGTTTTCAACTGAATTACAACACAGTGGGAAGAGGAGCATGTGTACATCTCAATACTATCGCATACAAACTGGGTGTACAAACGTGTCTTTGTTTGATAATGAAGATACTGCATTTGATAATATTGAATTATATTCATACCGTCAAAGCAGTTATATAATTCTCATATTTAATCAATGTTTAATTCATGGTTAATTCATGTTTAAAATTAATTTATAGTTCATGTTTATTTCATTCATCATAACTATAAATTCCGAATTAAGTATTTGTTGTGTTCGTATTTTCCTGTCATGTATAGTGTATGTATATGTATGTGTTTAGACAATGTACTATATGCACGTCATTAATAAAATGTTCTGTCTAATAAACAGTTATATATATTGATTTTAAATATAAACAAACATTTGGTTTTATTCACGTCATGCTTTTACTCACTGATGTGACGATGAACGCATTAAACATGAATTACACATGAATTAAACGTGAAATTGGGTTAAAGACAGAGTAAACAGTGCATTTGTTATCACCTTATAACGGTCCTTGTTTATCAAAGCATAAATGTATCATGTCATTGTTTTTATAAGCATAAATGTATCATGTCCTTGTTATTATAAGCATACATGTATCATGTCCTTGTTATTATAAGCATACATGTATCATGTCATTGTTATTATAAGTATACATGTATCATGTTATTGTTATTATAAGCATAGATGTATCATGTCATAGTTATTATAAGCATAAATGTATCATGTCATTGTTGTTAATTATGATTACTACTGTAATAATTTATATTCATGTGCATGAAAGTATTGATGATATGAAGGGAATCCTACATATATGCAAAAATATAGATACTAATTCAGTGTATTCAAATGTACGTGTTAGCTTTTAGGTTGTATCTTACATATTTGATGTACATTTTCAAACAAACAAAATAATGAAAAGAAGAGAATTCACATAAATTTGCAAATTATTGTACTTTCAATGGAAATTAGTTCTAGCATCTTATATTCGAGTCACACGATGACTGACTAGCAAGATCAGATAACTGTGCCGTTACTTAAACGTTAGCGCATCCACCAATCCAGTACAGCCAACATTAGTTTCTGTAAGTTGAATGGTACATACCCTGACCTTAGTTTCTATAACACATGTTAGAACGTGCTGCACAGTTAACACTATACTATACAGTCCAACCTGTGTGTAAAGCAAAGCACTTTGGTCTTTTTCACAGGTGGTCTTTAATCACAGGATCATATATGCAGAAAATGAGTAATTGAGGAGTTGTGACTTATAGTTGAAACATCGTGCGTTATATATCAAAGTATTGCGTAGTGTATATGTATGTGAGGCTCTATGCGGAAACCAATTTGTTAGCCATTTGTGATCCGTGTAGATCCAGAATGCGTGCAGTCTGATCTGGCTCGACACTGTTCTAATAAGCCATAGAAGGATTCAAGGAACTTCTAAAAAGTAGTATATATTTAGAGTATTTACATTGTGCAGGTATGTCTGTTTTCACCACGTGGTCTAATTACCTGCAGCGCTCTATTTGACAATTAAAACCTATGTTGTTGGCACTCGAAAGAATCGTCTCAGTGAGACGATTCTTTTGAGTACCCACAACATAGGATTTGGTTGAGTAATAAGAGAACTATTGTGGAGAAAAGACCAGTTCACTCTTTCTTATATAAACTCTGTAAATACATGTACCTTGAGGTTGGTTTTGTCACAGCGCCGCTCATATTCTATTAAAAACACGTTGTAAATGTTAACTAATTATACAATGAACATCACATTAGAGTATGCATAATGCAATGGGTTAGTGCTGATATGTGTCACCATGGTTATAATTAGGTCCACTGTCAAACGTAACCAATGGAGAGGCAGCTGTAGGACCAGGCGTTGACCAATCATAATACTGCAAGTAAACAGACAAATAATACAGTCCCAAACATTTTAAAAGCATCCCACTCTTAAATACAGAAACATGTTGACGCATCTGCAGTAGACGACTTCAGAAATCATTGTTACAATAGTAACAAGACGAATTTTGATGCAAATAATCACAGACGCCGCCATTGATTTTGAAGCATGACTTTAAGGAAGCAGATGCAGTTTACTACATGTAAATAACCTGTGCAAACAAACGTGATGTAAATATATTGAACAAGAAGACCAAATTATTTGATCTAGCAGGGCGGTGCTTGATACGGATCTCTGAGCATAGGCAGTTAATCATATACGGATCGTTGTACATAACAGTTAATCATATACGGATCGTTGTACATAACAGTTAATCATATACGGATCGTTGTACATAACAGTTAATCATATACGTATCGTTGTGCATAACAGTTAATTATTTACGGATATCTGTGCATAGAGAGTTAATTATTTACGGATATCTGTGCATAGAGAGTTTTAAATACAGATCTCTATACAAACAGTAAATAATATACGAATCTCTGTGCATAACCATTAAATTATATGGACTTGTCATAATGCGTGCAAGTGAAGTGAAGTGAGTTCTGACATCGAATGGATGACCACATGAGATTCATTAGACTGCATCCGTAAAAAACACTGGCGTGACAAATTAGCAGAACAAATAAGAAAAGGAAAAGACACACATTGGCCAGTTAAGGATCAGAGCACCCTTTAATGCTGCTCAGTCTTAGCAGCATATACCAAAACTAATATTTGAGCAATTTATATATGAACCGTTCCATGAGAAAACCAACATTATGGAATCTGCGTAGTTCGCGTAGGTTGATCCAGACCGACATAATCCGTCTCAGGGGATAGAGATATAGGGTAATGATTCTTGAAACAGAAAATCCACAGGAGGCGAAAAGTGCTTAAGCTGATCCGGGTTGACACTTTACGCAAAGTCCACAATGTCGGTTTTCTCGTGGATCGGCTCATATTGAAAAGACTGTGAGGGTGTGTACACGTTAATCGGCACTGTAAAGTAAAAAGCCATGTGTCACACGTGTCCATGGACAGGCTCAAATAAAGCAATAACAACTCACAGTTGTATTTTCTCGCTCGCTGTAACCAACCTCCTTTAAAGCTTCTAGGGTCTGTTTTTTAACTATTCGTACAGTTTGAGGCTTCATCTGTGAACATTTAAGTATTTCATACATTACCAACAATGAAGTAAATAATACGCAAAAAGCCCATATATGGATTGTTTCGTTCAGAGGTAAAGTGCAAGAGAAGAACAGTCAATTACCTACGACCATTTCTGAGGTGACCCCAAATAATAAATTAGCGGTCATGCAAAAACAAAACGGATTGAAAATATCGTCGTCTAGTCAATTTTTTCAAATCGATATTTATGGAAATAAAAAAATGCGTTGTCATATTCGTTCACTTATATTCTTACTTAATAATTTAAAAATATCACTTTCAGGGTTTTAATTGTTTTTATCTTTATTTATTATCATTTTCCGTACTTCAAAGACACGAATTGAACGTTTTCCACTCTTTGTAAATCATTTTAAAAATCGATACTTATGGTCTTAGTATGCTCAGGTAGATAAGTCTTATCTACGTCCTTGGTATGCTGTACAATTTTCCTTTCAAACGTTTTTTTCGTAAATAGATAGCATCTATAGATATATTACCAAACTAACCGTTTGTGTAATCTGATTTCGACAATACATAGTTCTTAGAACTACATTATTGATCTCCGCTGACGGCCATTTTAAATAAAGAAAAAATAAAGTATCATTCAATCATTTTGACAGATTGATTTGAATTATATTCAAATGAACAGATATGTTTGCATCAATTTCTCAAAATCGTCTGCTGAAGATTTGCTGTATGTGGGAAAAGTAAAATATTTGTTTTCTAAACGTTCTCCGTTATTGTCTTTATCGAAGAATGATTCAAACAACATGACACATTTATGTGCTAAAACTATTTGAATGGAAGTGTTTGCAAATATACGAAATTGGCGTTGAATTATTTAACTTATACAGGCGCCATTTAACGCCCTATACACATACAATTCTTGAAAACATTTTGGGAAAACAGGAATAATGATTTCAGTTTCTACATTTTCACAAATACTTTTTCTTTTGAGATTTTATTTTCTCAAATGTTCAAGAACATTCCTTTCTTCAAATGTATTCGAGCAACATGTCATTTAACACAGTATACTAGGTTAACCCTTTCCCACCTGTAGAGAAATGTTGACACACCTGCAACAGACGACGTTTGCAAAATGCTTACAATTAGCAATTTCACCTTTTGCTGCAACGATTTCAACTCTTCAATGATTAGACTTTCATTCAAAAAGAGTGTTCTTATTTTCACACAGATGTTTTCAAAGTCGTGGTCTGCAGTATTGATGTAAATATAGCTTACCTTTTCGCTCCGAGCTCGTCGTCTATAATTGCGTATTCGCTGATGTATAATGTATTCTAACAAGGCAACAACCATGGCTAAAACCAGCCCACCAACTAATATGTGAAAAATCCCCGACACATTACTCAGTGTTAAGGCGCTTGTAGTGGCATCCTAATAAAACAATGGACAACAACATGAGAACGATTGGAAACATTACATGAAAACAATATGAAGCAAAATGGGAACAAATGTAATACAAAACATTTAATGGATTTCAATGGTCCTGCTAAAGTACTCCACTTAGTATTATCCATACTAAATAATGATAACATCTTCTTCATTTAAGCCGTTTCACGAGAAAACAAATAGTATGGACTCTGCGTAAATTATAGATCCAGATCAACCTGCGCAGTCCGCGTAGACTAATACGGGCCGTCACATTCCGTCCTAGGGGGATAGAAATATAGAGTAATGATTTCTGAGGCAGAAAATATACAGGAGACGGAAAGTGTCTGTCCGGATTAGCCTGCGCGGCATGCTTAAGCTGAACCGGGTCGATACTTTACGCAGAATCCACAATGTTTTGTCTTTTTGTGGAACGGCTCAAATAATAAATCGGTTGCGAGCAATGTCGATCAATATATGAACGTGAAGGCCGATCTTGATTCACACTGTTGATAAATGTTGTTTCGTATCATGCCGTATGGCATATTTTTTAAAATTTCAAGGAGGGTGGCTCTTCAGTAAATCAATCATTGAATGACAAAGAATACACATTGCTTGAAAGATTGTGTTGCGTTTAACCATTCCCTGCTTAAATCCTACCACTACATTATCCCAGTGTTGGCACAATAAGTTCTTGCATTAAAGGAGTAGTATTTCCGAAGTATTTCTAAATCAAAAGCGATACATGTAGGACAATATTAGACTCCACTTATTAACCAGCCTGATCCGTATCTACATTGTTCCCCAAATGCTGTGTACAGCATGATAAGAATTACAACTCTTATAGCTAGATACTGGTTCTGAAACATTCTATATTGGTGCGGAAAATATGAGTTCATCAGTTGGATCACAATTCGAACAATAGAAACGAATGTCCTCGTGAACATTCGTAAGTTTGTTAACATAACGAATGTCCTCGTGAATGTTCAAAGGTGTGTTAACATAACGAATGTCCTCGTGAATGTTCGAAGGCGTGTTAACATAACGAAAGTCCTCGTGAATGTTCGTAGGTTTGTTAAAATAACGAAACTGGACTGCTATAAGATACCGCATTTACCTATTAGCAAGCGCAGTGGTTCGATTATTTTGTATTTAAATGGTCAATTATTCTTTACTTTCGGAGGATTTTTAAAAAAAAAGTATTTACTAAAACCATGGTTAAACAGCTTCGACGCCTTGCGACATGCATGGAATGCAACTGCTAGAGGGTCACCCAAGGACCACATTCATTTGAAAATCCGCCTACCAGTTTTGGAAGAAAAGGTTTAAAAAGTATTTTCTTTCGGTTGCCATGGAAACAATGGATTCAAAATAATTGAAGGTATTTAAGAGAGGACATTGCGAGAATGCTTCCTATAACGTTTCATCCCAATTGACCAAGTGGTTACAGAGGAGAAGTCGTTTAAAACTAAAGCTTTCAAACATACGGACACACGCCCGCACGCACAGACACACACCCGCATGGACACATGACGGACAATTCGCCATGAAATAAACTCGATCGACTATCAGCCAGTGGAGCTAGTATGACAACATGGTACTTGTGTTTATAAATGTGATTCAAATATAAACTTCACTCAAAACAATATATGTATTTAATAATGAAAGCATCGTACTTTTGAGTCGGTGCCACATTCACCTTTGTCGTACCACCATTTCATCTCTAACTTCATCAACTCACCGGTCTCTATGAGTTGTAATACGCCCAAGTTTAACTGGGTCCTGTTTATAAATGAGATTCAAAGATAAGATTCACTCAGAACGTTATAATATTGAAAGACTAGTCAATAAATTGTGAATGAGTGTCCCAAACTTTCAATTTCTAAAAAGTATGCACATGACGGCACACTATTTGCTGAAGTGTCTTAATGGGCGATCAAAATTGACAAATCAGGAGTCTTGTTCTGCTTCGAATTCATATTTCTGCTCACAGAGAAAGTTTCCAGAGGTATTTTGTTTCGGGAGCTGGTCGCAGAATTATGTCGTTACGCACCATATTTTCTTAATGTAAACCTGATTTATTTAACATCGATGCAAGCTTTAACACCTTATAAGTAACCCTCGATGTCTGCTTCCTGGACACACATCCTGTACTCGCAAGTTTGTTTAAAGGTTCAAAGGTTGACTTCACTCAGAGGACTCGAACCTTGTATCACGAGACCCTCGTTCTAACACCGAGTCAATGTCTTTTTAAGATTCAACATCAGCGCACTTTGAAAAATAACTCACTGTATGGCAAAAAGATAAATTGCTCATGATGAGCAATTTTTACTTGTGTAACACTGTTAAAGCACATTTCAATGACTCTTTTTTCATTTATAGAGATCCCCTACATACATATAGTTGTGAGTAGACGTTATTTAATATTTTGCTGCGGATTTGTCTGTATATTCGAAAGTGTTAAGCACTAATATGAAATGAAAGCTGGGGTCACAAGACTTCTAGATAAGCATTGCATTATTCTTTTGTTTTCAAAGCTAGTCTGCTACAATGGTACCAGAGAAGTCCGTATCAGTCTGAACACTTGCCCACATACAACACATCTGAAGCAGACGACTTTGAAAACATCTCAACAATAAAATCTAAAATCTTTCTTAATGAAGACATACTTATTGAAAGTTGAAAACATTGTGTCAAAAGGAGAAATTGCTCGTCTTTAGCAATTTCATTTTTTGTCACAAAGTTTTAAAATGTCGTCTGCTGCAAAGGCGTCAGATAGCGTCTATATGAAGGAAGGGTTAAGAGTTAAACAATGCCAATGCAGTCAATGTCCCAAGCATACCTTAAATAAAAACCAAGAGGCGTGGCTATACCATATCCCTTGCTATCAAGGTTATTCGCCACCTTCATAGTATTACACGGCTTCCTCTGGTTGTGGTAATTATTCATAGCCGATTCCAAAAGAAAGGCGTATGTCCCTTTAGAGGTTCGAACCATATCAACACCAATTTCAACCTTAGGGACCAATACTCGATCCCTATTTGCGTTCATGAAATTCCACATTTTTCTGTACACGTCTACCTTTGATTCCTGTAAGGAGACAAAGTTACAATACACCAAATAAAGTCCTTCTTTGTTTCCATGTAAATCGACCAGTTTCAGCCCTCAATTGTCACACTTTCTATGCGTTTCTCATGCAGAACACCATATATCATTGAAAATGGTTACCTCTCAGCTTTAAAACAATCCAAAGGTAATGGGGGGTCATGCATTATGCAAACAAGAATTCACCAGTCGAAAATGGTTACCGTCATTTTGGACCAAATCGGGCCCGGACAAAACCGGTGTTTAGCATTCTCTACTTTCACTTTCAAACAAGTCAAAATACTTAAAGTGATGAAATCAATCATTTCCATTGCACCCTATACACATTTACAATGAATTTAACTCAATTTCATATATTTAATGCATTCTGGTGATGGTATACACCGATTGCCATGCAACCAACGTTTTTTAGGGACTATTTGGGTGTAGATCAGCATGACAACGGATGTAGTTGGCGTAATTTGACCTCTATTGAATATTTCAGCGGTGTTCTGCGAAAACATACCTTACCGTCAGTATAAGACCTGTAGAAAACGATCTGCGTGCGAACTAATGCTAAACGTCCAATTATCAACTGTTTATAGACGTTTCTGGACACCTTGTATGACTAATGAGTGAACAATACAGAGCTAGATCATACTGCACATATAAGCTAATTGATCTGGTTCTACACTGGTCGTAAATGCATTACGCGTGTTTCTTTCGCATATGCGCCGATAAAGGTCTCAATTGTTCACAAGGGATGTTGTTCATACTTGCGACCAAACTGGTACTAGTATGCCAATAACGTATAATTAACCCTTTCCCTCATACGACAATTCTGCAGCAGACGACTTTGAACATATTTTGTCAAAAAATAGAAAATCTCTATAATTGAATGGATAACCTATGACTAAAAGTGATTGCTCGTTTTGAGCAATTTATTCTTTTGTCACTATGTTTTCAAAAAGCCGTCTGCTGTAGAGGCGTCAGAAAGCGTCTATATGAGGGACAGGGATAATGTCGTGTATGGCAGTACAACAATGAAGATTGACTTATAATTCATCCAATTTCGAAAAGTATATTATTTGTAATGACTGATGCATCGAAGTGAAGATAACTGATTCCGGAAGCACGTGTAACTTACCCAAGAAACGCCGTGTTATATAATGCTTAGACGATCATTCTACCAGGGAACGTATTGCTATAATAAATATATTTGTTCACAAACACAAAATATGGTTATATTTCCACGAGAAAGCATCATGTTTTTTTGTATCGTAGCCACATCTACCGAATTTGGGACTTAAAACATCTTCGTACAGTGAAGAATGTGCATCCAAACACTCACACCAGAACCTTCACTGCCCGTCTATATGTCAGTAAGCCTTATATGCATTATTTCGACAACATAGTTGAAGTGTAGACCAATAAGGCCCATTAGTTTCACGCCATTGTACCTATATATGACTCATTTACGGATAGTCAATTATAATCTATGGCCAGACGCGGATTTTATATAATCATTAATCCGACTTAAATTGCCTCGATCTTTAGACCAAACATCGTTAAACAGTCCCATTAATGCCATGGTAAGCTATACTTTCAATCTTATGTGAGCCGTTTTACTTGAAAGTCCAATACGTTGAACTCTGCGTAATGTATCGACCCAGATCAGCCTAAGCAGTCCGCGTTGGCTAATCCGGCACGACACTTTCCGTCACAGGGTGATAAAGGTATAGAGTTATGATTCCTGAAACAGAAACAAAATCCACAGGGGGCGAAAGGTGTTTGCCCGGACTAGCCTGCGCGGCATGCTTAGGCTATTCCGGGTCGACACTTTACGCAGAGATTATTTCAAACCTGAAAGAACATCACGCTTGAGCCGCTGTTTAACGTTCCGTAATCTATTTTCGTTTGTTTCACCAGGTCATCCACGGAAGCGATGGGCGGGGTTAAACGTTCTATCGTGAGAAAGGCTGCTAGGTTAGCAGTATAGGATGAAATTAAAATCAATGTGAAAAACCACCATGCGCTACCAACTATTCGCCCTGAACATGATCTGAAATAGAGACAACTTGATAGACTGACGAAGCAAGACTAGAGTATAATAAATACGATATAATCATCCCTTTGTAAAATACGGTATTATAATTATGGTAGCCGTTTTTGAAAGCGTTGGAGTTAACGTTTTTATACACTGATATGCAGATTTGAAAAGGCCGTTGTTGTTTTGTTTCTTATGGCAAATAGTCCAGTAAAACCAAGAACAGAGGCGCCAGAAAATTTCATTTAGCCTGACTTGTATTAGTTTTACACATTTACATAATGAAGATGAGTACCAGAAATATGGAATAGAACAGTATTCCTGTTATAAATTATAACTTATAATGAAACAATATGTATACTACAATGTTGGCACTTCACACTTTATATGTTACTCTGAATAAAAGAAGATAATCTTCTGGTCATGTTCATCAAAAGTGATTAAGAGAAAGAGAGATGGAAGAAAGTTAGAGATAGACAGAGAGACACAGAGAGACAGACAGAGAGAGAGAAAGAGAGAGAGAGAGAGAGAAAAAAGAGAGAGAGATATATACAGAAAGAGAAAGAGACACAGACAGAAAAAGAGAGACATAGACAGAGAGACAGAGAGAGAGAGAGGCAGTAGGAGACATACAGAGAGAGAGAAAGAGAGAGACAGAAATAAAGAGAGACACACACAGGAAAAATAGGCATATATATATAGAGAGAAAGAGAGACATAGAGAGAGAGAGATGGGATGAGATGTATCATATATATATAGAGAGAGAAAGCTAGAAGGATATAAAGAGTATAAGAGAGAAAGATAGAAGGATATAAATAGTATGAGAGAGAAACAGAGAAAAAGAGAATCAAATACAAATATAACTAGTTAAAGGTGTAAATGCATCCAGAATCTGATACTTTCTCATCGTTAGCGATTCCAGTTTTTCTAAATTTAATTTTACATGGTTGGCGATTTTTCACCGTTTTGGAAAAAGATAAAATATATTTCAAACGGAGAAAAAAAGGGAAAGGTTGAATACCATAATTCTTTGAAAAGGTTGGGTTATGTTGAAGGTTTTCACTGCAATATGTGTTCGAAGATCAAAGCATGCATATTATCTATATATATCAACTTATAACCCCTGGACAAGACAAAATAAGTTTTTTTTCGCAATCGAACGTCCGAAAATAAATCAATATATGAGACGTCCCGCGAGAAAACCAACATTGTGGACTAAGCATGCCGCGCAGGCTAATCTGGAAAGACATGTTTCGCCTCCTGTAGATTTTTCTGTACCAGGAATCATTACTCTATACCTCTATCCCCCTGAGGCGGAATGTGTCGGTCCGGATCAGTCTGCGCGGACTGCGCAGGCTGATTCGGGTCGATACATTACGCAGAACCCATAATGTTTGTTTTCTCGCGAGACGACTCCTATGCAGAGTGTCTCAAAGTGTTTTCATAATTCTGGAAATGAACACTTTCACATGTGAACGCCTTCCGACGCACATGCAACACATGAATTTTTATTTTTATTTTTTGACAAAATGAGAAGTTACCCAAAATTAGCAATTCTAACATTATTTCATGATTGCAAATCGACATGAAAGGCAATCAGGAATAATTTCACGTTATTCTGGTAAATTAATTCGGGCTCAAACTTTTGTATTGTAGGACTATTGCGAGCTTACATATTTCTGATCTCGATCTTCGCTTGTTGAAAAGCCCCGAAGACCCAAAAACTGATCTTTGTATTATTTAATAATCAATATTAATTATCTCTCGATACTACGGAAAAGGTGTGCATATTTGAACAGTCGGTTGTATACGATTGGATCAGAGCATGCTAGGAACTGTGCAGTTACTATCTTTTACAATTTCCCACATATACCATATGTGCAGCACATCAGGGGACAATTATGGTATATTAATGTATATGTGTAGAGTTGAGTAGAAAACCCTAGAATCAAAATCACCATTTTGTCACAATTATTTCAACAATTGATTGATGTATATAACTCAAACTGCGTTTGCATGTGGGTAATGGTTAACTGTAAACAATTGTACTGTGGAACCTTTAAGTGTACTTGCAATATGTAATAGGGTATCTCTCATTCTACACCTCTATAACTACATAACATGAATAAAATACTAATATATATAAAATAATGAGAAACGCGTCTGACACTTTGGGGTTTTATTGACTCTCCGCTAGTGGCCAGAGGTCTAAATAAGGAGGAGTAAACTGGTGTTTACTCAACGATATCCCTCTTATGACTCAACCATACCCTATGTTGTGTGTACTCAAAAGAATCGTCTCACTGAGACTTTTGAGTACCCACATCATAGGGTGTGAGCGTAATTTAAGGATTTGGGGAAGTGAAATACCCTTCTTATCTACATGTATATAGAGCTCTGATGAGCTGATATAAAAGTAAATTGGCATACAACTAATGGTGCTGCAGTTCTAGCTTCTTCTTCACGGAATACACCCAGAACTAAATTACATGTATACGGACAGTGAAGTGGATACACTGAGTCGCCTGAGTCTTCACTATACTCAGATGCATTAAAACCCCAAATTGTTCGACGCAGTGATTATATATGTATATATAAATTCTATACTAGGTTTTTTTAAACATGGACAGTGAATAAGAAAGATGCTAGGCTACTAACAGAGATCAACAGACAGATAAAAGATGAGGACAACCTCTGCCGAATATATTTTCGGTTCTGGTACAGGATAGAATTGCAATAGACAGCCTGATTTAACACGTAACCTGCTGCGAGCTACATGTATTTAACCCTTTTCCCCCATACTAACATATGTTGTGGCATTTGCAGTAGACAACGTCTGCAAACATTATGACATAATGAGCTATTTCTCATTTTGTCACATTGCTTTCAACTCTATTCAATAATAAAGCTTCTAGTTACTTGTACCTGGATGTATACACAGTCATGTATCTTAAATGTCTCGCATGTGGCAAAGAGTTAAGATTTTAATTTGGAAAAGGAAGAACAAAAGCGTGTTCTCCGACTTAACTAGTCACGTGACAGTAACTGGTAGGGGTGCACACGAATACTATTGACTGTTTTTGGCCAGTTCAACTAGTCGTGCGTTTCCTGAATTTCTTATACCAGTACTCCATACAACATACTTTCCAAGCAACTGGCTGCTTTTCCGTATAGACTGTTAGCCCATTGATTGCAGACGAATGACCCTAGTCACGTTGACCTTTGTCAAGCGTCAGAAAGAAAGTTGGCTAAGCTAGGGTCGACCTCTACAATAATACAACGAATGTTATATTTCCGTTTCGATCTTTAATCCTTGAATGGAAATCAATTAACTTATAAGTATCATTTATCAATATAAGCCTGGACCTTGTTAACATGTGTACGCTGCAGATTGACCCAACTACGTTGCTTACGTGATTTTATGTGCGAGAATATAAAAGTTAAATTCAGTAGTTAATACAGACATGCATGGTTATAGGAGCGGTACTCTGCAAAATCCAACCTTTTGCGACCAAGGTTGAACCAGAACATGCCCGCGCATCCACAAAGTCTACTCTGGCTCAGCACTGTTACTCACTAAGTCATAGAAGCTATCAAGAAACTGCTGGTACACGTTTTGTATTTGAGCCGTTCCACGAGAAAACCAATATTATGGACTCTGCGTAATGTAACGACCCAGATCAGCATGCACAGTCCTCGCAAGCTAATTAGGGTCGACACCTTCCGGCTTAGGGGGGATAGATATATACAGTAATGATTCCTGAAACAGAAAAACCACAGGAGGCGAAAAGTATCTGTCCGGACTAGCCTGTGCGGCATGCTTAGGATGATCCGGAGCGATACTCTACGCAGAGTCCAAAATGTTGGTTTTCTTGTGGGACGGCTCATTTTGTGTCTGGATCAGAACGCTTGAATGCGCAGGCAGTTCGTTGTTCACAGGTGTAATAAATGTGCTAAGGTTGATTTCAGTGGTCTGCCGATAACTCGAAGTCAAAATTAATAGATGATTTACTTCGAGTTATCGACGGGTTCGACTGGGCCCTCAGTGTATGCTAAATTGATTGGTGTATTTCTAGTACGAAAAGCAAGTCAGTGATACAACCATATCAAGAAAACAGTACATCAGTTGTTATCACGAGTCCCCTGTACCTTCACGCAAAGGTCAGAACCAGGTTCATTTTGACGAACAATAACAATAAACAAGAGAACCATGATGGTTCTATATCGCTCATCTGGTTTAATAAAACATCAATATTTTTCACTATATATGCATTTAAGGAAATAACCCCCAGCACCTGTCGGCCATGGCTTTCAACGGATTGGAATAATTTGAACATTTGTGGCAAATTGTTTCCAATTCAGGCCAATGCTTTTATACAAGAAGATGTTTAAAGGTTTCACTCTATATAAATATAAAGAAAACAAGCCCCGTCCACTGGCTGCCATGTTTTTCATCGGATCACAATCCTTTGAACAATCTTGATAACGGGTCACCAAGGGAATATTTGTGACAAATTATTTTAAATCAGGCAAGTACTTTTGCATAAAAATGTTTTAAGAAACAAGAGGCCCAAGATGGCCAGTGTCGCTCCACTACTGCCATTAGGCAACTATTAAATCGTCAAACAGCCCCGCCCCCTGGTGGACATGTACCAATCACCATGGCTTGAAGGAATCTCGTGGAGTGTCACCCAAGGAACATTTCTGCAGAACTATTTGACGGCAAAATAGTTTGGGAGGAGAAGATTTTTAAAGTTTTCACTAAAGCCAAAAGGCTAACAGCGCCGCCCCCCATAACAGCCATATTTTAAGACAAATCAACATGGCTTGGTGAAATCTGATAGGGAGTCACCCAAGGAAAAGTTCTTGCCCAAGCGGTTTACAAGGAGCTGTCGTTTGAAGGAAAATGATGACGGACGACGGACGAACTGACGGACTAACGTCGGACGGACAAAGACCGATCACGATATCTCACCATGAGCCTCTTGCTCAGGTGAGCTAAAAGTCGTCTGAGAATGAGGTTGCAGTGAAATTCAGCTTCATTAACAGTAGTGATGTGTGCAAAAATATAACAGTCCAATACCATGTGCGATAGGAATATATGAAGTTTTTTAAAACGGAGAACTATTATGAAAAATGGCCATAGTCTATTGTTGGATGTTTTTGAAATAAACAAGAGTGCTTTTTCAAAGTTTAAAATTTGATAAATTGAAGAAAGAAAAAAAGAAGTATTACTACAATTTTAGAAATCAGTATCAGAACATAGAGATAGTTCCTTATCAGACGACATCAAACATCCTTTAAATCTTTACTCCACGTTCGGGCAAATATGAAAAAATGCATGCAGCTTAATTTAAACTATATTATAGTTATGACTGTTAGAAATACAAGCTATCACCAGCACCGTTTTGTACCAAAACGTCATCAGATATGACTTCAAATTGTGTATAACATATTTTCTAGGACACGATTATCATGCCAGTATTTGTTTGTCCCGAAATTTACAATAAAGTCACCTTTCTAAATGCAGGCAACTTTTGACAACTTTGAAGCAGATACACTTTAACCATTTCGCTGCCAAATGCGATTAAAGTATTTTGCAAACAATGCAGATACAGGAGAAAATCTCCTAAAATCTGCATTCTTTGCCATTTAGACATTAAATTGCCATTGGACGAAAAATGGAGTGCTTCAATTTTCGACATACATGTAGAATAGTCGAGTTTGTGAAGTTCGGTACTGAACGAGTTAAACATTATAAAAAACTGGACTATATGAGACTCGTCTGATGATTAAGGGAATTTTTTACTCCTAATTTTAAGTCCGAATTGTGCTTAAAGACTGTGGTAACAATAATAGTATTTTATCAGAAAAATGCATTTAGGTCCTTATCACATATAGGCGAAACAATGAAGAATCTGGTCAGACTGTGCTAAAACACAGAGTAACCTGAGTCTTCACTTTACGCAGATGCAATTCGACCCTCACATCGACAGACGGGACTAATATGTAATTAACTTCGAGATTCGTGGTCACTTATGGATGACTTTGGATGTTTAGTAGAAATAGAAAGGGTGTAACCACCCCCTTGTGGTTTTAGGTGTATGGGTCGCGGGTTTGGAATCAGGGTGAACGGTTTTATTTTGCCACTGTCATGGAGTAAAGATTTAACAATTTGTTCAAACTATTTTTACTTCTATTCATATTATATCAAAAACATATTTTAAAATTAGACGAACTGTTGTTCTAAACATTATGAAACTAAAACCTACTTTATTTTATGAGTAATCAGAACCATATACAAATATATCTAACACAATAAAAGCACTCCTACCAACCTTGGGAAAGTATCAGAACCCTGCTGCATTAAAGCACCGAGGGAGAACCAAAAAGTATTAAATAATGTAAAGTTATTGATAGGTAATCCTCCTTTAGTCTCCGTGTCCGACCATTCGTAAGGACTCCAGCGACCAACACAGAACAGCACCAAGCTCACGGTGACGAAAGCAACCATCACGCATGCCCAGACGAGATTCGATAACGGATACATGAATGAAAACACGCCTGGCTTCTCTTTATCGGGTTTCTTGATCATGATGCTGATACCAGTAAGCATGTACGGCTTTGTAAAGTCCACGACTCGCTGTCTTTCTCGGGTAATAGTCAGCGGTGCTATGGCTATATCTGCTTTCTAAATAATAGCAATACATATAATATGATACGATTCGTTTTCCGATAACAATGTGAGTAAAAGCTAGACGGGCAGACGATGGGGGAAATTATCCCTTAGTGACATTATACAAAGACAAATGATACTGATAAACATTGGTGCTTTTGTGCATAATATAATCGTGTCATACTGCAAATGCCCCGTGTTCAAAAGCCATTACCTTTTAACTTTTAACAACTGAAACGTAAAAAGCCATTTCGATCAGCTTCACGGAATCATTCGGGTTTTCGAGTAACATGTTTCTGTTTTTGAGCCGACCCGAGAGAAAACCAACCTTATGGCCTTCTGCGTAATGTATCGACCCAGATCAGCCTGCGCAATTCGCGCAGATTGATCCGGGCCGACACATTCTTCCGTCTCAGGGGGATAGAGGTATAGATTAATGATTCCTGAAACAGAAAATTCACAGGAGGCGAACAGTGTCTATCCGGGTAAGCCTGCAGGGCATGCTTAGACTGATCCGGGTCGATACTTTACGCAGAGTCCACACTGTTGGTTTTATCGCGGGACGGCTCATATGTGTCTATTGAACGCAGGGTAGTTCGCTTCCCTTTATTTGCGTCACAATAAATGAGGGTTAAATGTGTATGCGTGTTAATAATTTTACTGTAATTCTAGTGTTTCGTAAAAAGGTTTCCTTTCACCTTAGGCTTTTCTAAATGAATACGTAGATTGAAATCTCTTCTGCTGATAAGCATGAAACTAGATGGACCTATGTGCCAAAACCAACTGTGTAACAATTGATTACATTTTCGTATTAAAGGGCACACAGGTGTCACCTTGACATTTATGTTCTGAGTTTAGTTTTATCTGGATTGTCATTGCTCGAAAAGTTTCGAAGTTCTTTTTAATAATAAAGGTTGTCAGTGTTCGTCTATTAACGAATCCTGTTTCATTTAATTCATCCCATGAGTGCAAAACCTTGGTAATGCAATATATGTTCAAGAAAGAGTTATCGTAGTCTTGTACTCTGGGTACGATGAAAAAATCATGGAAAACATGACGAAGATTATTATGACTCAACGACAAATTATGAACAATATATTATGAAAAAAATGAGAAATTGCATAATTCATGATATTATGTTTGCATATATCTTCTTAGTATGCTTTTGTAAAATCTAAAAGCTTGTTCGATGTAAAATCAATAAGTGTAAAATCAATATTTAAGCAACAAACCTTTCGTATTTTGCCATCACAGCCCACTGTATTAATCAGTTCACCGATCACACCGTCCCAACAGCCGGAGTCGGGGAAACTTTTACCGTATCCTCCATCGCCCACCAAGTCCAGATAATAATCAAAGTGTGTCCGGGATTTCTGCTGTATCTTCTTTGCCAGGTCCACACAGTATCCCTGGAAAAGTTTATTGAAAACAGACTAGGAAAACAAAACTAAGGACATATATGACCAGTGTAGATTCTCATCACCCTACGCATATATGCGGTCTGATATGCCAATGAGTCACAGACGGTTTCAAGAACTATACATTTAGATCCAAAGCATTGCAACCGCATATTTGTTTAGTAGATGTGTATCTGTTCTTGTTATAATATCGCTAATGTTGATTTTTCTTGAGCACCGCTCATATCGAGTTTTTATTTCGGCGATAGCTGATTAACGTGGGTTTTGACCTAGATGTTTAACAAATGGTTTAGATTGTAGACCAATCAAATGTTGTATTTAATGAATAATGTCGAAGAAATAAAGGAAATGAAACGTTTTGATTCGTTCATAGTTAAGTTGGCGATCCTACGAGAGGCACTAATTAGGGAAGTTTTAAATGAAACGTTCTGCATACTTACCTTTAATTATTTTCCTTAAGAAATAGATTTCAGTGAGAAAAATCAGTGAAAACGTATGAAATATAATATATAATATTTAAGAGTAAAATACTTTTTATTTTTGAGAAACATGATAAGTTATCAGTTATTTATCGTCAATTGAAACTTATACTGTGTTACATAATGCATCTCTTGGGAGCCTCGCGTAATGTCCAGTCATGTGATGAATTCTCGGCCTTGAAAAAAACAACGTCATGTCGTGATAGTATAATGGATGTTGACTTGGATTGTCAAGTGGAAGGTCTGTGGTTCGCTTCCCAGCAGAGGCAACTTATTTTTCTCTCTCTCTCATTCATATCAAAACCAAAGTATATATATGAACATTTATAAACCAAATATTACATATTTAACGTTATTGTTTTCTGTCATTCTAATAAGTAAGATAAAATATCAAATAATATGCGCATGTTCCATTTCTTAGTGTTTTCTCATTCTAAAAGTTTCCTTATTGGCAATATTTACAGAAATCCAAATGAAGCAGTAATTTGGAATGAAATTTTCGAAAATCATCTTGAAAATATTTTGAAAGAACAGAAAGAACTCTCTTTGGAGATTTTAATAGAGATTTGCTTAATTTACAAACAAAAACTGCATGGTTAGAATACATGGAACCTTTTGGCCTTTCTCAAAATGTTAATGTAGCTACAAGGAACACTTCAGTATCTACATCTTTAATAGATCATATATATTGTAATGTTAATGTTAATATAAAGTCAGTAGATGTCCCACAAATAGGACTTAGTGACCATTTTCCTGTATTTCTAACTCGTAAGCCAAACTGCTATGACCCAAAAAAATCACATTATACAATTTCATACAGATCTTTTAAAAATTTCAATGAAGAAAAATTCATAGGTGACCTGCAGTCTGCACCATGGGATACAATTAAAACTTTCGAAGATTTAAATGAAATTATCAATACATGGTATTCTATGTTTTTATAAATAGTCGATTCGCACATTCCAATTCGACAACATAGGGTTAAAAATAAACAACAGCCAAAATGGATTACGCCTGAAATAATAGATTCTATTAAAACACGCGACAGATATAAAGCTTTAAATAATGAAACAGATTATAAGAAAATGAGAAATAAAGTTACTAATCTAATTAAAGAGTCAAAAAAATCCAAATATGAAGAATTTTTAACTAAAAATAAAAACAAACCTAGTACTGTTTGGAAATTGTTTAAAGAACTAAATGTTAGTAAACAAAAGAGCAGCACTAACATTTCACACTTAAAAATTGGTGAAAATGACATTGAATACGCAAAGGATATAGCAAACGAGTTTAATGATTTTTTTTGTGTCTGTAGCTTCCAAACTAAAAGAACCAGTTCAAACTTCAAATTTTGACAAACTAAAAATCCATATTTCCAGATAAATGGAAAGAGGGCAAAGTTACACCCTTGCATAAAAATGGGGCTTTTCTTTTGAGAAGAAAATAATTCATCTATCAAAGTCAGAATGGCAGATAAACTATATAACATTTCGATATTGGTAGAAATGGCGTCATTACTTTTAACGGACAAAATCATTGACAGTCGTGGTTATTGACTGTGCTTTCCATATAGAGATGTTCCAATATGTTTTCCTAGATGTTTGTTTCATAGTCATATGCCGCAGTTTGGTTGTGTATGGGGAAGGCTCTGTATGATATTTCATTTAAACCAATTTATTGTTAGCCCTCTCCCACATACAGACGCTTTCTGACGCTTTCTGGCGCCTCTGTTGCAGACGACTTTTGAAAACATTTCAGGAAATGGTGAAATTGCTCATAATGAGCAACTTTACTTTTTGCCACAATGTTTTCAATCTTATTAAATTATTATACTTTCTTTTATGGAGTTTTTCCATGTGTTTACGTTAATGTTTTCAAAGTAGTCTGTTGCAGATCTTTTGTATGTGGGAAAGGGTTAGGCATGACTGAAACTCTATAAATGTGAATGATATCCATACCTCGTAAAACTTGCCGTCTATCATTGGTGCACCACTATTATCCATTGATGTTTTCACCTCTAAAAACGGTTGTACCTGCAATGTGTCAAGTTGCGCATGTAGTGTCGAATTGAAAAGTTCCGGGAAATTAATTACATTGGGGATATAATGATCATGAGTATAGTCTGTTGTTAAGTCTGTAATCAGTTATAATGCTAAAGCTCGCGAGAAAACCAACATTGTGGACTCTGCGTAAAGTATCGATCCGGATCAGCCTAAGCATGCCGCGCAGGCTTATCCGGATATACACCTTTCACCTCCTGTGGGTTTTCCGTTTCATGAATCATTACTCTTTACCTCTAACCCCGTGAGACGGAATGTGTCGGCCCGGATCAGTATGCGCGGGGTCGATACATTACGCAGAGGCCGTAATGTTAGTTTTCTCGCGGGACGGCTCATATATAGAAATTCTAATTGTAAACACTATCATGAACATCTGGTAGCTATGTGAAAACAATACAACATGTAATATCTGTGTTATTTACAAAACATGAACTGTTCTCAGTATCTTCAGTGTAAAAAAAGGGATAGTTCTAATGTATGTCAAATTTAATATTAATAAAAACTAATTATATCATATTCGGGTAGAGCAACTCAAAACCCGTTATTTGGTGGCTTTGAAAATAAGTAAATTACGACAGGTCTCTACAATAATTGTACGACTAGGTACACCATGGACTACACTGATCATTCTGCACCAAGACGTAGGTTGATATATTTATTTGGCAAATAACAATGCTCGTAACACGCCGTTACAAAAATATTTTTTATTTACATTTTTAATTCAAGTTGAAAGTAAATAATTTAAACTCTTACCTTAAGTGATACTATTCTTAGAGTACGATTTAGTACGCCAGTTGGTTGTTCGAAGGAATGTTGCTTAGGTATTGTAATATTGAGTCCTCGTCCCGGTATCCAGTGTCCTACCTATTTGATACAAGCTAACACGTATTAAGTAAAGCATTACGCTGCATTTTTCATGTTCTTAAATCCTTATGTGACATTCAAATCCTATGTTGTTGGTGCTAAAAAGAATCGGCTCACAACATAGGATTTGGTTGATTAATAAGAGCATATTGTTTGGAAAATTCCTGTTCACTCCCTCTTATCTAGTTCTCTAGTCTACACAGGAACATTTTATTGGAGCCGTCGAGGAAACCCAACCTTAATTGAGCATCACTTTGCTGAAAACAGCCGTAAGTTATTTGAGACCAGCATAGACCTAGACCAGCCAGCGTATTCAGCCAGTCTGACCCGTATATATGAACTGTTCGCCAATTAGTCATAAGAAAGTTATGTATTAGTTTTGTGGTAATTCTGTAAACTTACCTTAGTTGCACCGGTCTGACGTATTCAGATCCGCTGATGCTTGTTGGTAAGCATAATTACTGTATAGATGTGTCTTCCAGTCTGTAAATGTATGTCTGTTCAACTTGTACTTGAAACCGGAAGCGTCCCTTTCCTCCGCATTTTCGGAATCCCGAGCAGCGGCACCGGGAAGCAATTGGGGGTAAATTCCTGGGTCAAACCGGTACTCGCTCACCAAGGGCCAATATTACCACAGTTTGTAATAGCTCATCTATGTTTTTTAATCAACATAGACACAATTTTATAATAATCCGTTGATCTCGGTCTGTATTGATCATACATGACTTATGTTCGTAGAATACAGCTCATACTTATATCATTGACATATTCGTTCTACACGAATACTCATAGGATTGTTTAGAGCAAACGACATTTGACACTCCGAAAAAGTATATTCATGTTTTCATTGTTAGTTTTCTTTAAACTTATGTATTTACTTGATTGTTCGGTGCTTTACGCCGCTTTCAACATTTGTTTTGTTATATCGCGGTCTTTCTTGGGTAAGTTACCAGTACTACTGGTCCATTTATCCTGACACCAGCCAGTCAGTCGTAATTATAACCCAGCAACCCTGAGCGCCAAGAAGGGCAGCCATTTCTAACATGTTAACGTATTTGGTATGACCCCCTATGTATGTAACATCGATTGTGAAACAAATTGCCACAACGTTTATAGATCACTCTCGATAACTGCCTCCTATGTACTAAACCAGCACTCGCGCAGAATGCTTCTAAATATCTCAAACACTTCATTTTAAATCATTCTAAATAAAACTCATACCCAGTAAAGGTAAACGATGTAGTGACACAACTCATGCAAATCAGGAACTGCTGTTAAATAAAAGTGTTTGATAACCATAGTGTGTGTCCTTTTAACTATCATAACTTGGATTAAGCCATACAAAGCCGAACGTTTACACTTGGTTATCAGTCCAAATAGTCAGTCAGTACTGACACAAAACACTTAGTCTGGAGTTCCTTCCCCTTATTATTACATAAAGGAAGTCGGGAACCACACTACCAAATACTCAGAGGGTGAGAATCAATAGTTACCCCAGCTGCGGTCTCAAATAGTAGAGTTTCGATAAATAAAATACTAGTTAAGCGCACATTAGGCGAACAAATGGTCTTCATACATCGCATGTACAATATCATATGTATGTACATTGTAACGCAACTAATGAGGCTACGATAACATTGTTTCTTCACGAGTTACATCTATTACTCTCCTATAAGTATAGACGAACATCGAAGGGTCTGGTGAGACAGTGCAGTAAGACCCCAAATGTCCAGACTCGACTTATATATCAATGAGCCGTTCCACAAGAAAACCAACATTATGGACTCTTTTCTGTTTCATGAATCATTACTCTATACCTATATACCCCTGGTACGGAATGTGTCGGCATAGTTTAGCCTGGGCGGATAGTGCAAGCTGATCTGGGTCGACATATGACGCAGAGTCATTAATGCTGGTAACATATAGGCGGACAGTGAAGTTTCGGGTGAGACTGTGCGTATGTAAAGGCTCACCCGAGTCGTCACTGTTCGCAGCTGCAATAAGATCCGTTGATGCCTGCTCGAAGTGCAGTACTTACATATCGTAAAGGTCTCTTGTGTTCTAATTGAAAGACTCGAAGGACGTATCTTTGGCGCATGCCGTTTCCATCAAAATTTATGTTTCCTGTTAAACCATATGCTTCAATCTGAAATAACAAAAATGAATGAGATTCGTCTTTTGGCGTCTGTAAAGCAGATGTCATTTTGAAATCGAGGGCTTGGCGTAAAACGGTTGTAACTAAAATTGGTCTTTTTTTTAAGATGTTAATCACTTCGCCATACAGTCTTTATAAGCGTTAAATCATTTTTCTTGGTAAACAATGGAAATTTAAGTGCCATTGCTCGTTCTGAGCAATGGCACCTAAATTTGCATTGTTTACAAAGGGTCCAAAATTGCCCCTAAACCAGGGTTTTCAAAATAGGTTTTTAGTTAAAACCGTTTCACGCCAAGCCCTCGAAATGGTCATGAACGAAGAAAGATTGCGTAAAAGAAAGCAGTTTCTAATTTTCCAACATATGTTTAAATCATTTTCATGGGTTGTTTTCACAGCCGTGACAGTTGTTGTTTAAGTAAAACTTTTAATTGTTAACAAGGTTTAAAAGACTACACTCTAAAATAAATGGAGATGTCAGTACTTTTTTAGTTGTAGAGACATATTGCTCTGATTGAGCTTTCATATGTGTGTATGAATGAATAAATGACGAAAAAGAAAGATCCGGTTGCCTGTCACAAAACCATGGACGTCGGTTTTTGAATGTGATGACCTATATATGTATTAATATTACTTACCCTTTTCAATGCTGTTAAAACATGATCCCCATCAAAACGGGGATATAAATAAGTACCGGAACAATTACAGCATTTAGTTACACCGTCTGCTACATTCTTCCCTATTCTGAAACAATAATATTACACAACGTACAAGCGCATGTATTATAAATTAGTACACGTTAGCATTTGTGAATAGTGTAGGCTCAGATCCATGGTAATCCGTTTCACTATGTATTTATCTTTAGAGATTTCTTTCATAATTAGAGAGAAACATTGCTTTTAGAGGATAACTCTTAATTAGAGATATATTTTTACGACAGACAGATATCCATCTTCCAGAGATATATGTCTAGCTTATACATATATCTCTCTATATATGTTAAAGAGATATATCTAAAGTTACACAGATAAAAACAACAGCACTACTGTAACCTTTCTACTATCAAAGTTTTATCGAAATTTACACATGATATTTCCTAAATTATTGCAAATTCTTTTCAAAAATCCATTTCTCGGTTTGTACTTTTTATAATTTCATTATTTGCCGTAAAAATACTGTTTGTTGTTGTATGCAATACAATATATTGAATTGAATATTAAAAATAGAAAATGTAATATCTGAAATCTTGAAAGGATAGGTTTGACTTACGAGCGTATAGTTAATATTTTTTTAATCTTCACAATATTTTATAGAGTAAAAGATGAAATAGATCCTTACCTATTACGTCTGCTGAGTGATTTTTGGTCCAGCAAATCTTCTGTAAGTTTTTGCACTGCAAGTAATATCACCTGAACGCTATCAATGATTAATGCATTCTCTGTCTGTAAAGATAAACGTCGGGGAAAGTAATAAATATGACAAACCAATTACGAACGTTTTGGCCCGCCAATAGACCCCTTAACGACTGAGCTTACAAATGAGCCGTTTCACGAGAAAACTAACATTATAGACTCTGCGTAAAGTATCGATCCAGATCAGCCTGTGCAGTTCACGCAGGTTTATCCGGGCCGACACATTCCGTCTCAGGGGGGTTAGAGGTATAGAGCAATAGAGTAATCATTTCCGAAAACAGACATTTCTGAAGGAGGCGAAAAGTGTCTGTCCGGGTTAGCCTGCGCTGCTTAGGCTGATCTGGTCGATACTTTACGCGGAGTCCACAATGTTGGTGCGGCGATAGACATCTGCGTAATGTATCGACCAGATCAGCCTGCGCTGTCCGCGCAGACTGATCCGGCCGACACATTCCGTGTTAGTGGGATAGATGTATAGAGTAGTTATCCCTGAAACAGAAAATCCACAGGAGGCGAAAAGTGTCTGTCCGGGTTAGCCTGCGCGGCATGCTTAGGCTGATCTGGGTCGATACTTTACGCGGAGTCCACAATTGTGGTTTCCTCGTGGAACGGCTTATATATTTGAGCCACATCAGGCCATTATTGTTGACCCCATCTTTAGTATCACATTAAAGGGTATTACATTGAAATAAACCGGGCAACAGACCTAGTAATTCGTCAGAATACATATATTGACAGCTTTAAATTCAAAGCGGACCTTGATATGAAGAGCAGGTGGTAAGAGAATGTGCATACACAACAACCGTTTATCCGACCCGATTTAACTTCAATATTAACTATCTACACATTCTGATAAAAAAAGGAAGTAAAGCATATGAACAAGAACAGAATTATTTAACAGACATAAATGCCATATGCATAGATATAAATGCCATATGAATAGATATAAATGTCATATGAATAGGTATAAATGCCATATGAATAGATATAAATGCTTACGAACTTACTGTTATTTTTCCGACTGTATGAATTGGATAATTCTTTGCTCTTTCTATAAGTGCTAAATTATCGTTAGTAAGATTATCTATAATGCTAAACCCGGTGATATTGACTCCACCGTATACGAAGGTACTTAAGTCGAGTTCGTCTATACCCTGAAAGAGCAATACATAACGACATGGTTAGTATATTGAGGTATTACCTGACGGAATTGACCCGATCCTGGCCTTTGTGCGGGAATATGAATCGCGACTAGCGAATTGAGGTCTTAATGACATTCCGCTTTGACACCATTTTAAAGACATAACTACAATGGAACTACACGTCAAGCTGTTCGCCAGAAGATGCATGTACGTGCGTGTAGGTATAACATACCAACGGTGACTGCATGTCACGATACTATATAATGACATATTTTATATTAGTACATGGTTTCCACTCGATTATTTAGAAATAACAATATATAACATTATATTGAACTTACTGTTTCAAACAGAAAAAACTATCAAAAGATATGTTGTGATGTTTATCATGGCTACATCACGTCTCTTTTCCTCATATAGACGCTTTCTGACGCCTCTGCAGCAGACGGCTTTTTGAAAACATAGTGACAAAAGAAGAAATTGCACAAAACGTGCAATCTCTCCCTTTGCCACAATGTTTTCCACTTTTTGTCATAGGTTAGCCATTCAATTATGGAGATTTTCTATGTTTTGACAAAATACGTTCAAAGTCGTCTGCTGCAGAATTGTCGTATGAGGGAAAGGGTTAATGCCGTTTGTAAGTTAAAAGATGAAATACATTACAGCTCATTTACATCTTCGCTGTTCGTTCTGACGACATCGCATAGACCGTCATCTCGAATTGACGCATAAAACTTTTAAAAGTATTTCGGAGCAGTTGCCCTTTTTGTATTGTAATCGCAATCGCACGAAACAACCAACGCTCGGTTCTATACTGTTGATTCACTCGACAAACATCGCTTCTCCACCTCGTTTATTAATATGGGTTATCTACCTGTTTTAAACCTAATTCTGGGCGACAATTTGATTGGCTGACGAAAAGGTCAATCTAATACGATAGCGAATAACTAAAATGAAAATATTTTCACTCTTGGCATAGCCCATCGAAATAAAGTCATTTGGTGTTCACTCAGCGATCCAAATAGTTATCCACTATTTTATTTTCTCACAATGTCATTACCCGGTTAGCTCTTTCCCACATATAGACGCATTTGCAGCAGACTACCTTTGAAAAAAACAATGTGACAAAAGCAATTTCTCCTTTTGTCACAATCTTTTCATTGTTTTCAGTAATTATACATTCATTTATGGGGATTTTCCATGTTTTTGCCTTATTGTTTTCAAAGTCGTCTGCTGCAGATGTGTTGCATATGGGAAAGGGTTAAAAGTGTGCAGTAATGACAACATGAAGCCATCGTTTCTCCTCCACTATATGAAGTGATGTGCGTCGTGTCATCTTTCACACAGTTACGTAAGACCCGCTACAGTCAAATCTGTGCTAAGACTACACCTTTAAATAGCAAATTTCCTGTCTTTAGAAGCCACACTTTTAGTTTCACAATTACACATGTTCTGCTTAACTCTTAGCACGCTAGCGGCGGGTTTTGTTAACCGTTGATGACATTTGCAAACAGTTTGGATCCAGATCAGTCCCCACAAAACGTGGGGACTGATCTGAGATCCAAACTGTCTGTCACTCCGATTCAATTTCAGTAAACATTTATGGAAAATATATATACATTTGTTTTTTTTTAGAATTTTCCAGACGACAATTATAGTAGACGAAAATAATTTAGCATGCAAAGAGTTAAAACGAACCTGCATATAAGGACCACCTTTGAACAAAGACCAGATTGTTAATTTAAACTTATTTATTTTACATCGATTGCGTAACAAGCTTTCAGCTTATATTAATCACGCTCGATATCTGCTTCCTGGATAATTAACAAGTACTCGCGCCGTCTGTGTTGAAAAATCCCAAGGTCAGAACAAGCACATTACGGGATTAGAACCCCGGACCTTTGGTACGAGAGGACGACGTTCTACCTATATTATGCACCACTGTCTTCCACATTGTGGGTTCAAACCATTCTGTACTCCCTTTGATTGATAACAGTCATTGTGACAAGCGACATGCGTATTTCACTAATGGGCTAAATAATATATGTGGGAATATAGTCAGGGCTTGAGAATAATGTTGTGTGGGAAACTGGTGCGAGAAAACCAGGAAAACATGCAAGAAGAACTGGCCTCCATATCATAACTTCACCTCCTAGTGATATATGGGAATGTAGCCAGCAGTATGCTGTGTGAAGAACAGCTACGAGAAAGCCAGGAAAATCACACAAGGTGAGATTGCCGCCGTATATAATTTGATTAATTTCACAACCTCAATAAATCATTGTTTGAAAAGTTGCATTGTCAATATGCACTGGGATAAGGTTTGTAAAATGTTACACGTTACGTACCAATCCTCCGAGTATATAATGATAGCCTTCACGGTTCATCCCTACGTCAACAATCTGAAATGAGAAAACAATGTCGCAAATAATAGAACATAATTGGGTTGATTTTAAAAGACGTTTCAAACTACAGATTGTTAACTAAAAAACAAAAACAAAAACCTGCATATTATCAATCTGGTGCAGACGACTTTGAAAATATATGGGCAAACTTATAGAAAAGCTCCATCAATGCAGGTTCAATCATTGAATCAAGTTGAGCTATTCTTCATTATGAGAAATTTCCCTTTTTAGCCACATGTTCACAAAAACATGCGTCTAAAAATTGGACAGGGTAAAGGACTACTCTGATAGATCGCACAACGGATCTATGTTTTCCTTGAAGTTCACGAGGATCTCCAGGGCTCTAGATAAGGGACATTTCACAGGTTCTAAAATCCTTATTTGACCCCCTAACCCTATGTTGTGGGTACTCAAAAGAATCGTCTCGGTAAGACGATTTTTTTGAGTACCTACAACATAGGATTTGCTTTAATAATAAGAGAAATTGTGGGGAAAATAGCTGAATACACCTCCTTATCTGGACCTCTGAATTCTCTCAATGGAGGGCTTCTTAAGATGGATAGTTAAGGCCCCAACTCTGTCATTGATTATCGTATTGGAAAGGCATCCTCTTGCACTACGGCGGGTGTAATGGACTCTTTGTTATAAAGTCAATGGACTCAGTGACGTGATTAAAAGCCTTGTAAAGTGAATTAACGATTTCCGCCCTTCAATCCTACTTTTGGCGTCTCTTTAGCATACCATCCTCAATTTGTTTGAATGGCAGTGCACGTCGCTTTGAACAGTATTTAAGTTATATAGTATATTTTAGTTTCATTGGTAAATTATCAGGACCACCAGTACTACCACCTACCCATGTGTTTCCGGCTTTCCAACACCAGTACTCGACATAAGTCTCTCCAAGGAACAGGCTGTTTTCCAGGTAGACGTATGACGCTTTTTTAAGTATTTTGCATGACCCAACCGGTGATCGAACTCACTAATGACTGCAAAAATTGTTATTATTTTGACTTTGTTACAAAAATTAAGTGCTATTAAATTTATCTTTATAAAGATTGAATGAATGAAAAAATCGAAAAAAAACACATCATAGAAAGAAATACGTAACTCTGTTATTGCGCGGGTGCATCAGCACCAGTGCATATATTGGTTGTGAAAAAACTGTCACCGGTGCAATAGGCTTGCGCATGCGCCGTGTTAATCGTCTTGATCGCGCATGCACCGTATTTTACCGGCAGCTCTCGGATATGTCCGTAGCAGTTCGTCACTAGACTGGTTCTCGTTCGAGTTTGTAATAGAATATTAAGATTAGTGAACCAGTCTATTTATATGCAAGTAGTATTTTTATAATTAAAATGTAAATTAAAACCGTAGTTTTTTAATATCACCAACCGCTGCCACCATTTGTAACGTGTACCGGCGTTAAGCCATCGCGGACCACCCATCCAGGCACTAACCGCGATGAACATTGCTTACTTTACACAAAGGTCAACGACTCTACCAGCGTCGCTATAAACGCCGGCTTCCACAGCGAGGCTTTAGAAATGATATTTATACATATACCCCGGTCCCGTTACATTTGAAAAATGGGAATATTTTCATAAATGCGAAGTTATTGTGCTAAATTTTGCGATTTTAGGAATATATTAAGGGGGAAAAAAAGGACGTGCATGCGCTGACAAATGCTTACAATAATTTTGGGAGATCGAGGTCAACACGTTGGGAAAAGGTATTTTTGTTTCGTTTTACGTATTTAACTAAAAAACTATTGTTATCATGTATTTATATCATATACTTAAAAGCGGGCTTCGTGTTTTTAGAATCAAACAGTATTTCTTAATAAAATGCTCATCCCCTCGCCAATTGCTGCATCTTGCAGCAACACTTGCTGATTATTGTATTTGCATGAAATACTCGTGTAGTGACATCCTTGAATATGTTTGATTCGTAAATGGAACCAATCGACGAAAGAGTAAAGCCGTGCAAATTGAATTAACGTGTTTTCCAAAGGGCATGTCATTTCATATCATCAATCTGGATGTCCCTATTGCATCGCCGTCATTATGTGCCAAGCCAACCAAAAGATACCCCGTTGTTTGACGACACAAATAAAGGGATGTCTGCACAAACTCAGAAGTGGTTATATTGTTTCTTGACACAAGACGTAACTATGACAAGATTACATGGATCATGTTACATCACATACGGTGAAGGTTCTCGTGAGACTGTGTTGATACACGAACTCATCTAAGCTTTCACCATACGCAGATACAATACGACCCCTTATTGCCTATCGGTGTATGTGATTGAAACAAATTAAGCTACAGCTGTAGTATTTCGTCAGAAGTTAACATCTATTGCCCGCCGGACACAAACCAGTGTCTACAGCTGTAGTATTTCGTCAGAAGTTAACATCGATTACCCGCCGGACACAAACCAGTGTCTACAGCTGTAGTATTTCGTCAGAAGTTAACTTCGATTACTCGCCGGACACAAACCAATGTCTACAGATGCAATAAGACCCGTTTTCGTTTGGCTAGGCAAATTATACAATTCCAGGGGGACGTGAGTAACGTGCACGTCGAAAGCAATCCTCATACAGATCAGATGTAATCGGCTAAAATATTTTCGCTTGTAAAACAATCAGATAATCCAATCTTTGTTTTCAATACATTTCTCCGAATCAACTTTTAGTTCTACGAAATGATTTCACTTTTGAACGGATAATACTACGATATTTCCAAAACTTCGTCGTGCATTGCTGTCAAAATAAGAAATGAACACACACTCCATTAAGTGACGTTTCTGTCCTTGCAATCGTGTTAGGACGTAGGTAGTTCTTACAACCGATATTAACCGTTTATAACATACAACAAGTATGTAGCAGACGACATCCGACTAAAACGGTAAACACTCTTCAAAAATGATAGTGCAAAAGCATACATATGGATTAGAATTGAAATATTGTCAAGTTCTCCCTTTGACACAAAGTCTTCAAAAGTCATCTTCTCCAAATGCATTAAAATGGGTTTGCATGCCTGAAAAAGTTAATTTGTTAAAATAACCAAGCATGTTTTTACGTTGAAGTTTCTCTTCCCCTATGACAAAAGTGTTAGATATTAGGTAGTTCGAATCTCCAATATTAAACGGATTTGCTGCATGATAAACACAGAAACTGAGAATTCATTTTTCATCGGCGATCAAATCTGCCCGTATTATTGCATTGCATACAACACATTAGTCAAACTGTCAAACAATTCCAATATCCATCGACAAATCGTGATATGAGTCGTCCCGCGAGAAAACAAACATTGTTGACTCTGCGTAAAGTATCGATCCGGATCAGACTAAGCATGCCGCGTAGGCTTACTCGGATAATCACGTTTCGCCTCCTGTGGATTTTCTGTTTCAGGAGACATTACTGTATACCACTATCCTCCTGAGACGGAATGCGTCGGCTCGGATTAGCCTACGCGGACTGCGCAGGCTGATCTGTGTCGATACATTACGCATATAACATTATGTTCGTTTTCTGGCGAGACGGCTCATACATTCTTATCATATGTGATGCCTACGTTGGGCCTAGTTGAAACAAGTATAGTTATGTCTTTGCTGAATGAAACTTCGTTAAAACAAACAACATTTGATCATATTTAAGGAAAAGGGTGTGTCCCTGATCTTTCCTATTTTTGGATATTAATGTTGTAGCGTATCGACACTTATCATGCAATACATGCCATGAACCAAGCGACGTATGTAAACACTGTAGATCCAGATTAACCTGTACACATGTACCGTTTAATCCTGATATACACTTATCGATTCGTAGATGATAATCCTTAACAGAGTAACTATATATACATGTATATGCATAATGGGTGATATTACTATCATGCATTGGACAGAAACCATTAACCCTTTCTCACATACAACACATCGACAGCAGACGACTCTGACAACATCTAGTAACAAATATTGTAAACATTTATAAATGACATTTAAAATATTGGATAGAGTAGAAAGCATTACGGCAAAAAGAGAAATTGCTCATGATGAACAATATCTACTTTTGCCACAATGCTTTCAAAAGCCGTCTGCTGCAGAGGCGACAGAAAGCGTCTGTATGTGGGAAAGGGTTAACTAATGTGCAGCTGACATCAAGGCAAAATTGTGGAAAATATCTATGAATAGAAATTCAAGTATTGATAGCATATGAAGAAATTAATATTTCGCACAAATGTTTTCAAAAGCAGTCAAAGTCAAATGCGTCATACGTTGCCTATATGTGGGAAAGGATAAACTAAATTCAAATGCTATGTCTATATTGTACCTGATGAAGAACACTTTCATACGCCGCCCTTGATGATAGATCTAGAATCACTCGTTTAGGATTAATGGTATTGGGGTTATTTTTCATCCGTATAGTGGGTCCCTCGTGGTCTATCTTCCTTAAAATCTCGTAACAGTCGGATATGTTCGTGATTCGCCGTGCTCTAATGGTGGGGTTGACGATATCCCCGGACGTAAACGACTGGTATAACTTCTGTAATCGTAGAAGCCCTGAAAGCAAACATGAAGTTAGACACCGAATTTACTTTTTGATAAATTGATTATATCAATAATTAAGTTCAGAAAACAATTTTTAAAACAAGCTTTTAAAACAATACGAATAAGCAAAACATTAACAATGTTATCAAAATGTATCCATGTTATTTCATGTATATACTTATTAATGTGTGCTTTTATATATAAATAGTACATGTATAGTGCAGATGTTGCATTTGATAGAGTCAATTCTAGGAGTATAAAGCTAAAACCGTCGCGTTAATCAGCCAATGGTAGACAGGGGCGAAGCTTTGCAATAACCAATGTGTAGGCCGTCTCGTGTGAAAACAACATGATGGATTATGCGTAAAGTATCGACCCGGATCAGCCTAAGCATGCCACACAGGCGTACCCGGATATACACTTTTTGCCTCCTGTGGACTTTCTGTTTCAGGAATCACTACTCTATCTATTCCCCCCCCCCCCCTTAGACGGAATGTGTCGGCCAGATCAGTCTGCGCGGACAGCGCAGGCTGATCTGGTCGATACATTACGCAGATGTGTATCGCCGCAGCTGCAGTTTGGGGCATTTTTAGAAAAAATGTGTAGGCACGTGCCTACAGTGCCTAAAGGGAGCTACGCCCCTGGTAGACGCAGCTTAAGTTTTGGTCGGACAATCTACATGCGTTTTAAGTTCGTCTGCTGCAGTTAAGTCAAAGTTGTCTGAATTTGAAAGTGTTGAAAGCCGAAACTCTCTTATCAAAAACAGTACCTATGATCGTCGATAAGTTTATTTGCCAACTTTTCCATTGCAATGTTACAACGTTTCCTAAGAAATGCATTTCTGGCAAAATACAGCAATTCAAAATCAATATGTTAACAATTGCAATACTTAAGCGTAGTATTGACTTTTAATTATAACCGCGGGATTCCTTTCAACTGCACATAAAATCGCACCTGGGACTCATAACACATTCCAAAACAGTTTTCGCTTTTAAAGTATTTTCGCATATCCGACTTTTAAAAAAAAGGTCATGATCAAAATAAGCAAAAGCAGTTATCGGACTCAACCGTTAACCTGATCGATACCACTTTACGCATCTGTAGCAGACGATATTTAATACTTAGTGGGAGTAATTTGTAATATTATAAAACTTTCAACATTGTAGGCATTGGAATTTATTCTTGTTCAACGCAACCGTCAAGTAAAGAACGACCGATTAACCCATTACTTCACATAACTTTTGATATGTTGTCTGCTTTGTCGTTAACACTGAAAAAACAAAGGCTATGGTCTTCCGTCGTAGAGGCAATAGTATACCGGATGAAAAGTGGCAGTATGGAGGCTTAAACCTTGAAGTTGTTGATCAATTTAATTATCTTGGTACTGTTTTTAGCTACACCGGTTCTTTCCGTTTAAACCAAGATACAATTGTTTGAAAAGGTTTAAAGGCACTAAATGTATTAATGATTAACATAAGAAAGTATAATATAAAACCTTCAATTCAATGTCAATTATTTGATTCTTTTGTAGGTTCTATCCTTAACTATGCATGTGAAGTTTGGGGTAATGGTGCTTTTAATTGAATTCATTTAATACTATCGAAAAAGTTCATTTAAAGTTTTGTAAGCGTGTTTTAAATGTTAAAAACTCTACTAGCACTCAATGTATTTACAGTGAACTCGGACGATATCCCTTGTATGTGAATCGGTATTGTCGTATAATCAAATAGTGGTGTAACATTGTGCATAGTGACATTATTGTAGTGCAATATTTTTACAGTGATATGTTAGACCAACTAAATAGTCGAAGAACTAACTGGCTTGTAAACATTAAAACACTTTTAGATAATCATGGCTTTTCACATGTGTTCAATGATCCATTTAGTGTGAATTTGAAAAGTTTCCATTTGTTAATTAAAGTAAGAGATCTTGATGTTTTCAAGCATTCTTGGTGTAACAGAATTGCATTACAAAACTCTATGGTCCTATACAAGGATTTTAAAAGCTCGATTGACTTCGAAATATATTTAGATGTTCTACCTTAAAGTTCAGAATTTCATTATCACGTCTACGGCTTTCTTCTCATCAGTTGAATATTGAGGTTGGTCGCCACCGTAGCAAGAGTTGATAGGCACCGACGATTAAGTTTACTATGTAACACAACTGATATTGAAGATGAGTTTCATCTTGTTCTAATTAGTCCAATTTACTTACATTTTAGAAAGCGTCACATTAAGCCATATTTCTACAAACGACCAAGTGTGCATAAATTCATAGAACTGATGCAATCTTCAAACAAATATATTATCAAAAACCTTGGAAAATATGCTTATGAAGCACTTGCTTTGCGTAGTTCACTTAATAATTAGTAAAGTGTACCTTGTTAAACTGTCATAAAACAACGTTCGAATTTTTGAAGTAATAGCAATTGTTATAATTAGATGTATAGAATAAATGTACTGCATGTACGTTCAACCTCCATTTAAGATCTTAAGGAGGATAATTCTAGAGATTAATATTTACTTTTGTGTTCTGTAATTTTGTATTGTTTTACACATTCACGTATGTTATGTTATGTTAATATGTTTGTACGATGATGATCTGGATTTAAGATCAAATCAATAAACTTATGTTCTGTTCTGTTCTTTACAATTATCAGACGAACAATTTCACCAATCTAAAAATCTGAAAGATTTATATTGATAAAGAGATGAAAATATTGCAATAAAATGTGAACTTGCTCGTTTTAAGCAATTTCACCTTTTATTGCAATGTTTTCAAAAGTCGTCTGCAACAGCAGGCGTCAAATGTCGTCTGTGTGAAGTAATGGGTTAAAAGACCTAGAAGATAACAGATATACGCACGGGCTTGATAGTTGCTTCAGTGTCGTGATGGGTAAAGCCTGTACATGAAGGCATTACTCGAAATAAGCCCCTTTCCTGATAAGATAGTGCAAAGTCAGCTCCGAAACAGAACGGCCATACATGCCCACGGATTGTTAACGTCAAGAGTGCTTAATGCCATTCGTATTCAACCGATGGCTTAAATAATCCATCGGAAAGGTATTCAATTGCCTTGGAAGTATGTTGTGTGGAGGAACATGTTTGATAAAGCGGGGAAGCACTTGTTAGGTTGACAGGCTCTCGTGATTTAATTGTTTGATATTGCTGAAATGGCGTTAAAGCCTCATCAATCACTTTATATCGAAACAAAATTAGGAACTAAATTATATTATTCAGTTAATTGGACGTACGAATTGACATAAATTAGTTTAGCCTATTCGCCTTTTCTCCAACTGGTTTCAGAGGCATCAAACGCCGTTTTTATGAACATAATCCATCTCAGATTAAGATGAGGATGTAAATATGGACTGATCTATGAAGATATATGCATTTTTACAAAGCTTGTTTCAGATAAACGACATTTTGTATTCAATATTGTGAATGAGTAAAGAATATCAAGCAGACATCTGCTAACCATTTACATGTAACTGTAATAACTCTGATTTTTTTTTTCAAGAGGAGCCGATATATATAGACTTTGTGTGTTTGGTATATGTGAGAAGTAATTTAAAGCAATGGAAATAAATCATATGCGAAGAGCAGATTGCCACGATAAATAACGCATCTCAGACAGAATCAATCACTAGCGTATTTTTGAGAACTGAAGTCTACAATAAAACTGTTAAAAACTGAGCAATGTAGACAACTACAACTCAGATCTGAGCATCTTTCTTAAGTGTTTCCAAAAAAAAAAGCGTTCAACTGTACTTAGTAAAACAAACTGTCAATTACACTGGTTAGGAATGCCCGTATGTTGGACTTTCGAGGGACAATAACTCTCTATGGACATGCTTAATTCGTTTTAGTATTGACAAAAGCTGTTTTCAAACCCTGCATACTCTTTACATATACGTAATTATTTTTGTTCTTGGATACTTTGCTAGAATGACCTTTAACTTTTAGGTGTTTCTTATGTCTACTTGCAAGCGTATAGTTATGTTACTGTTGAAACTTGTTATCACAAAAAACTGTCCTGAAATGCATAACTTATATCCTGGTTTTGACGCCTTAATGCATTTGCGTAAAGTAAAGACTAAAACGAACTTGTTTGGAAATCGTCGAACCTCGTAGGGGGTATTCTATATAAAACGAACCGATTTCTTACCATCATTGGTATCCCATAAGTAATAAACAACGGAGTTCCATTGGAAATGTTTTATCACATCGACAATTGCATCGGTAGTGGGCGGGAGGAGACTGATGTCAAATATGTAGGGGTTATAGATGTTGTTTCCACTCCCTCCAGGCACGAGGGTCGGGACGTTGAGGTAATGTGAGTAGGACTGTACACTGCTGAAGCTCATCGGATGGTTGTCTACCAACATCATTATAGAACCCTCGGACATCTTGTTGCACACTGGAAATATAAAGATAACGTATACTTAGACATATACATTATTACGTATACATATACGAGTGATATCGATATATTGTGTTAGGCTTCGAGAGTGGGAGGTCGAATGTTCGAGTCCAAGTGGCGGCAGTAGTTCTATTCTGATATGGCTGGTCGGCCAGCTAGTTTAAGAATGGTATCAACAGCCTGTCTGACCGCATCTTCGTAAACCAAGGGTCATTTGTCCATTACATTATCATAGTTACTCATGGGAATGCTAATGTACGAAGTAGCCTTGGCTAGCGAAGATGGTCTGACCGGTGGCTGGCAAACATATAGGACTCATGTGTTCAGGACAAACGTGTCTCATAAGTCAGAAATGGCTGTCCCTTGCAATAGGGGAGACACTTAAACCATATCATTACCTTTACTAAACTTGCATCATGTAAATAAAAAAGAAAAACAAATTATTCCATGGACAATTTAACAAACAATATCAGCATTGATGGAAAACCTGATTCGATTCAATATGCACTTATAAATATAGTGTTAGTGGACAATGATTTCATTTTACTTAATCGTTGGGTTCTCAGTCAACTTGACTTAATGTTTGCACAAGACTTTTGTCTAAGACACGTAATTAAACATACGTATATTCTATAATAAAAAAAAATTAACAAGATATAAACAATTTGGTTTAGCCATACAATAAGTGTGTAACTTTGTAATTTAGGATATTATACGAACGCATAATACATTTAGAATGGTCGGTGGTGAATACAGTATAATGTGTTATAAATGTACATATGCTACTTATACTTCTTAGTGTATCAACGTGCTATGTGCTTTGTCTTTTTCGAAATGCAGATAGTACCATGATGAACTAAAGGGTGGCTATGTGAGAAAAGCAACAGTCAAACCGACCGCTGGGAATATGCGCAAAGAAGAGATCTTGATAGGCCGACGCTATAATGTTATGTTGTTCTTAAAAGTATATATCAGTTGACCTTTATATAAAATACCTTGTACACTATCGCGTGTTATGTGTATATATATATGAGCCGTTCCACGAGAAAACCAATAGTATGGACTCTGCGTAATGTATTGCAAGATCAACCTGCCCAATCCACGCAGGCAAATCCGGGTCGACACATTCCTTCGCAGGGGGATAGAGGTATAGAGTAATGATTCTTTAAACAGATAACCAATAGGAGGCGAAAAGTGTCTTCTTTCCGGATAAGCCTGCGCGGCATCCTTAGGCTGATCCGGGTCGATACTTTTCGCAGAGTCGACAATGCAGCTGCGGCGATAGACATCTGCGTAATGTATCGACCAGATCAGCCTGCGCTGTCCGCGCAGACTGATCCGGCCGACACATTCCGTCTTAGGGGGATAGATGTATAGAGTAGTTATTCCTGAAACAGAAAAGTCACAGAAGGCGAACAGTGTTTATCCGGGTAAGCCTGCGCGGCATGCTTAGGCTGATCCGGGTCGATACTTTTCGCAAAGTCAACGATGTTGATTTTCTCGTGGAACGGCTCAATTATATACATATATAATGATAAACACGAAGTAGCATTAAACTGTTGGTTTATCATGTTGTTCTTCCCATTGAGCACTTATAAATATGTAATGGAAAGGAAACCATTCCTCTCAAAGATCTCATTACGAATTGTCAGTTTGACTGCTTCACATGCTATTTTAATATCGTTAATCATCTTAAGAGGTTGTAAACACGTTTACAGACAGGAAACTAATTTAATTCTAAATAGGTATGCTGTCAATGAAAGTATTTACAATATATTTATGGGGTTTAACCCTTTCCCACATACGACAATTCTGCAGCAGACGACTTTGAACATATGTTGTCAAAAAATAGAAAATCTCTATAATTGAATGGATAACCTTTTTGAAAACATTATGTCAAAAGGAGAAATTGCTCGTTTTGAGCAATTTCTTCTTTTGTCACTATGTGTTCAAAAAGCCGTCTGCTGCAGAGGCGTCAGAAAGCGTCTATATGAGGGAAAGGGTTAATTAGGGAGTATTTTATCAGGATTACATTACAAGTTAGACTGTAACCAATCAAACTTTTGGATACTACTTATCAAAATGATAGACGATAGACTGGTACACTTTATGGGGTTTTATTCACTGAAAATACTTTGGTTTAGACCAAACACAAATATATGCCCGTGGACAAGTATAGCGAATGCATAAACGCTGTTACTTTCTATTTAACCCTTTCCCTCATATATACGCTTTCTGACGCCTATAAAATAGACGGCTTTTTGAAAAGATGGCGACAAAAGAAGAAATTGCACAACACGAGCAATTTCTTCTTTTGTCACCATGTTTTCAACTCTATTTAATTATGGTACCTTTATTTAAAGGGAGTTTCTAAAAAAGTTGTTGGTATATTTTCAAAGTCGTCTGTTTCAGAATTGATGTATGAGGTGAAGGTTTAACTCGAACGGGTATCTTTAGTTGACGCTCACATATGAAATGTGTTCTTCTATATATCAACATGTTGAAACCTGACAATAATTGGTGACTGTCTATTTAACTTTATAAATTAAAGTTATCTGCTTTTAATAATAATGTGTTTCTAAATGAAGCATTTATATTTAAAGGGTCAATCTGCAGGTTGAACTTATCAATGCTACACAAGTAAGATATTACTGTATACTTCATAAATGCACTAAGGTGGATTTTTTGTTAATTTCCTGAGTATTAAACCGGTTCAGTACGGGGTTCAGTTATTGTCGCCGCGTGGAAGCGCGGCGTAAGTATTGAATAGGATTTAATTGTGTACCATGGGGTGACGTAATCGTAAAGGGAGCAACCAATTGCTATTGTAAAGAAAAACTCTGTAATATATTTGAAAAAAACACCTTTATGAATCAATAAATTGTTTTAACTGATTTAAGAAACATCAAGATGAAAAATACGTATGTCTTCTACCGTTATTACAAATCTTGAGACACCTTTCCCCAACTTCCTAGGCTACGCTTTTTTTTAATAGCTTGATTTACGGCCTTGACGACATGGTTCATCAAAGCTCAGAAAAAAAGTTCACTTTTCCCCCAACTTCCTAGGCTACGCTTTTCTAATTGTTTACTTTACGGCCCGGCCCCGGGAGGTTTTGTCTATTTATAAAATGCTGTTGTATTTCTAAACTTAAAACGTATGTCCCCCATACAGTGTGTTCATTCAGACCATTGTATTCTTGCTATATGTTGACTATTCATGTGAACGTTTTCTTTTAATTTCATAAATGTTCAATTTTGATCATAAATATCTTTAAACTTTTTAAATTACTTCTGTTATTCTTTGTTCATATTCTCCCGTTTTTGTTATCATACTTCTGCTAAACTGGAAGGATAATAGACTTCCCCCTCTCCTGCCAAAGCTTGTGTCACACTTTACTTATAACTAGAGGCATTACACCTTAATATATGTTACCATTTAAGCACCTATCTTTTTGTTTTATCTAATCAATCTAGTTAGAGCAGATTTAAAACCGTTTATTGGTAAACAATTAAGGAACTTTAGCTTGTATGAAACATTATAGTTGCAATGTTAAGCAAACTGTAAACCAAATGGTTTCAGGACTAAACTTTTCAGTTCACGACTAAACTTCACATGCGGAATATCACATAGATCGCAGCACATAAAACGTCTATCCCTACGTCAAAATTTACCCTTTCTGGTCTTGGTAACCTTTTATTATAGGTTATGGTAGCCAGGTGAGCAATATAGGCACATCTTGGCCTTCTTGTTTAAAATAAAGGGATATTTGGCCTTCTTGTTCGAAACATGTACATACTGTCTGTTTGTACACGTTATTTTTAGATGTACTTAACTGCATCAGCTTTTTTTGATCGTATTGCTTCTTTTTTACTGGGTAGACATACCCTGTAAGCCAAATTGTGTACAATTGAATGACTTTCAATTGACAGTTTTTCAGCATTTTGTTCTACTTACTTTGTTGTCACGCTTAGCATTAATATTTGAAGAACTTTCAACATTTCAAAACTTTGATCTCCATATGGAGTTCAGCACATTGAAAAGCATATTGCATTAGTTTTGCTCCCATATAATTTGTAAAACATGAAATGTGGAATGTATTTAAGACAAAGTTAAAATAAATAGTTACCTTGCTGACACACAATACTTGTTCGGAGATGAAATAGTTTGGTATCTTTATTAGGGAAACAAGAATGGTGAAATATTGTTTTAAGTAGCTAAGTATTACTTAGCACTAAGTAAGGATGGTGGAATGTGACCCCTGTTCTTTATTCATAACGGGACCGTCTCGCAATGAATGTCTACACAAATGTCCTTCACTAAAACACATTTGGTGTAAATCTACAGACATATCCAAAACACTCATGGCCAAACACATTTATCCTCTTAAGCTTTAAAACCTTGAGATGCCGAGAAATTACTAGATTATTACTTTAAAATAGTATAACTATATCATGAATCTTACAAACAAACATACACACACTTATAAAGTAGAAATAAATATACGTTATTTTACTAAGTATTGATGTTAATGTTATAATTGAAATTGTCTGTGTTGTTGTAAAGTGGGACCACAAATATCGAACAATTGCCTGTAAGTTCACAATGTAACACATAATAAAAATGTCTTAATAATTCAAAGCAATCTCGAGTTTCGGAAAGAATTAATGGATTCTGGAAGTTTTATAATGATCGTACCACTCATGAAACTCTGTTTATTATTTCCGTATTTCTGAATTCTAGTGATGTATCTAAACAATGGTACTAGTTATCGGTATGCCTGTTAGGAAGTAAGATACAAACGTATCAACAACTCATTTACAACATGTCACATCGTCTGTTTCCTGTGTTATATATCACCTCGTCGTCGATCTACTGTAACAAATAGGGCTAGGAGATGAATGGTTTACATGGAAACATGTCATTTAACCCTTTCCTGCACATGTTGAGATATTTTCACAGACGGCTACTGTAAACATTGTGACAATTGGAAACATTGCTCAGAAGAAGAAATAAGTTTTGTTGTCACAAAGCTTTGAACACGATTCAATAGGAATACTTTCATGTGTAGAGTTATTCCTTATTGTTACCTCGGCGAAATTAAAACCCTTTTCCGATTGTCGAGGAACTTAGTTCGTCTGTGATCAGTCGGTGTCAGAATGTGATACATGGCTGTTGTATGTCAGTTAAAATGTGATACATAGTTGTTGTATGTCTGTTAAAACATCCGAATGAAAGTGGAATAAACGTAATTCAAACATTATTTATTAAGAACAGTCGATGTGTATTCAACTTTGTGTACGGTCTTGACATGTCTTTCATTTAAAGGAAGATTGCATGCTTTGGATGCCTTTCATCGTGATCAATATAGGTATTGTCAGAAATGTGGTTTTATTTCAACAGAACATTTCGAGGTATTGAGCTCTATTTTTAAGCGTTCACTTAAGCACATCTTTGGTGTGATGGCGATCATTCTTCAGTCGTTTTATCTTGTTTTCAATACGTTCATAGAGCGCTCTAAACTATCACATTCGTAGTATTATTAAGATCCCTGATTGTAAGTGGCTTGAGCCTCATCCGACTTTGAAATCAAAGAATAGGGTACGATCTCGGGTCAGGTTATACCAAATTATTTAAAGATTGAATAAATGGCCGCCTTTCTTTGCGCTCATGTCGGCGGTGATATAATTACAACTGATAATTTGTAGTCAGGATTACTAATACAGGTAGTACCGGTGATTACCATTAAACACCGTGATATCACTGAAATACTGTTATAAAACGGCATTAAACATCGTCATGTGACTGAAATAATTGTGTATAATAATGCGTGTACGTTGGCACAATTAGTAAAATTGCAATAACAAGCTACTTAATACAGCGTTTTGAGCATTACATCATGGATATCTAATCCCCTCGATGCATTTATATATGAATTTAAATAAATAAATATATACATACATGCTTTTGGTATTATTGTTAACAGTATACGGCGACTTATTAGAGCTTACCAAGCGGAAGACGTTGAAAGCATTATGAGAAAATGTGAAATGGCCGAAAATGATCAATTACAATTCCTCTGAATTCATTTCAATTGTCAAGACAATAATGGCAACTATTTGTTTGCAAACAATAATCATTGAATTAATTTAAAAAAGAAAGCTACATATAGATAAATTAAAGCGACTCGATAATATATCAAATATTTCCATCGCTTTAGAAGCTTGGTAAAACGAAAAACGATATCTGTCTATAATAATGTTTACGTCAACATAAAAACAATATCAATCTACTAGAAGATTCCATAGAATGACATTCTAATTATTCATTTTTGCCAATACCCCCAACAGTTGTTATGAACATTTAATGTTATAATAAGATTATATGAGAAAATGACAGATAACAAATTACACTTTTGTCTCTCACAGGTCCTAAAGGATCGACGTCCTTCTTCATGGCAAAATATACTAGTGCCAGCCGATGCGATTGACTTATCTAAGCAAATTATTTATTCCCATTGTATTGTATAATTGAACGTCGTCGCGTTGCCTATGTATACACAGATTCTCACAAGAGACTGAACTGTTTTTGATGTTACTGTTGAACAAAAGTACTATGTACACGTTATTAACGTTTAAAGTTCATGATTTAAGTGTCATATTTAGCTCTCTTTCAGTCTAAGTATTTCAGTGTGGAATTTAAAACAGGCATTGTGTTATCCCTTTCCCTCATATAGACGCTTTATGACGCCTCTGCAGCAGACGGCTGTGTGTTGTGACAAAAGAAGAAATTTCTCAAAACGTGTAATTTCACCTCTTGTCACTATGTTTTCAACTCTATTCAATTATTGTACTTTCATTTATTTCCAAATTTGTTTAGGTATGTTTTCAAAGTCGTCTGCTGCAGATGTGTTGTATTATGGGAAAGGGTAATACACACCAACGGAATTTAATTTTGGATAGTATAACTGTTGAATAGTTGGATGCTACCGGTTTCTGTCTATTTACAGATTAGACACGTCCTTTGATTTAGACCAATAGTTGTGCACAATATCACATTTCGCACTCCCGCTTTTCAAAAGGAAATAAGAGATTAGATATAAAAACAAAATATGACAACGCGACGATTTTACTATAGCCTAAATGGCGCCATAAATGTCAAATTCAGAAATTCCAAATCGCATCACACTTTGATTCGGCTGCATCGTATTAAACACAGACAAACAGAAACACACATGCAGCAGTTGTCTTGTGGACAATATTGTGGAAAAACGCAAAACCGGTCACAACTAGAAATATTACCTTTTGCAACATACTGTTGAACACATTCCAGTTATTTTACTTCATGTATACATAGTTTCGATGGTCTCCGTGTTCATTTTTGATATAAACGGTCCCGATCTACGACTTAGAAAATAGATTTGAAAAGTACACTTGAAATGGCACAAACGTGTTCAATTATAATTGAGCGAAACGAAACGCACATTAAAGCTGCGTTTGAGCAACTCCCGGTAACGTCTTTAAGAGTATCTTCTGCATAACAAACTAGAATCGATGCCCAGCTAGTTTCACGCTTATGTACATTGCTGTTGTTTGTTGGTGATGTTTACCCTCGCATTCGGCAATAATGCCATTAGGCAAATCATTCAACCTTTGTACATGTATGCGATAACAACACTTAGGGTCAATCCGACCCATCTTTGAGCGACGTAGCTTACATGTATAGTTCATGTACCTGTCTGGCTATTGTATACCGCTTCGAACATATCTCACATGTACAGTTCATACCTGTCAGGCTATTGTATTTAAATCTAATATGAACCGCTGATCCTATTTACAAACACGTTTTGATCACGAAACATCTAAAATACTGGTGTCTTGACCCTTCACAGATACAGCAAATCTACAGCAGATGAATTTGAAGACATTTAGTTAAAAATATGGAAACTGCCTATAAATGAATGGACACTTTTTTAATAAAGTTGAATATTGTAGCTAATGTAGAAATTGCTCACCTTGAGCAGTTTCTCCATTTGTCAAAATGTTTAAAAAAAAACGTTTACTGCAGAGGCTTCAGAAAGCGCCTGTATGTGGGAAAGAGTTACATAGGGTGAATAGGGATAAACCAGTATCATCTAGTACTGCTTGTGATAACATATAAAGGTTTGAAAGTTATTGGAAAGCAAACGTTTTGTACTGTAAATAAAACCCTTGTTATATCATTATTTCCTATTTGTCCCTAAGGTTCTTTCGTGTCTGCTGTATGGTATTGATCGTACATGTTATTTGAGATTCCCATCGCTCCCTTGGGTTGTCTATAAATGTAATCTGGAACAAATACAGAGAGCATCGTTTTGAAGGGCCCTTAAATCGATTATTGTTAAAACACTCTATCGAAATAATGGACTCTGGGCATGCTAGAAAGATAATACTTGTTTTGATGCGTTTAGTAGAAATCTACTTGACACACACTTTAAAGAAATAAAAGATCTTAGGTATAATCCTGAACTGCTCACAGATTAGTAATATATTTATATTTTAGTCGTAAAGCAACGGAACAACTGTAAATATTTATTTACGCTTCTCAAAATTAAACTAAAGTTGATGTGAATTGACTCATATAATAGTTTAGCATTGTAAATACAACGGTTAAACAAGAGACACAATTGTCATACTTTATGTATTACAAACACAAAGCTAGTAATTTAATAGACGTCACCGATAAAATCATATGATCTTATCTATCGTTTTCTATATTTATGAAATAAAGTATAATTATACAATCGTTGTTTTGTCACGGCTAACACATACATTCGGACAATCATTATGGACTCTGCGTAATGTATCGATTCAGATCAGTCTGCGCAGTCCGAGCAAGCTAATCCGGGCCGACATATTCCGTCTTAGGGGGATAGAGGTATAGGGTAATGATTCCTGAAACCGAACATCCACAGGAAGCGAAATGTTTCAGCCCGGATTAGCCGGTGAGTCATGCTTACGCTGATCCGGGTCGATACTTTACGCAGAGTCAATAACGTTCGTTTTCTCGTGGAACGGCTCATATGTTATAAACTGAAAGAAGGTAATGGTGGGAAAGTAAGGTGCATCGATGAGTATTTTAACTCTTTCTGTTTCACGGTTAATATTCCCGAACATACCATAAGCGTAACGACGATCAACTACTAGACCAATTTAATCCAACAACTCACATAGTATTATATTTGGTCTTCATGTTTCTTTTCATTATTATTTGTTTGTCGAGGCGCTACATATCAGGTGGGATCAGCGAGGTGTATCAATCTAGGTCATGGGTTCTAACCACGACAGCAAAAGTCAGTGTGTCTAGTGTCATTTGTCTTACACCGGTGGCAGAAATAACTTTATAAAAAAATACTTGCAATATAACCAGTTTTGAAAAAATCTGTGTGGAGTAACGGTGTGATAAAGCCACATGAACACATGGTCATTGGTAATTATGACGCCATAAATCACATGGTCCTTGGTAAACATGACGCCATGAAACACATGGTCCTTGGTAAACATGAAGCCATGAAACACCTGGTCCTTTGTAATCATGACGCCATGAAACACATAGTTCTTGGTAAACATGACACCATGAAACACATGGTCCTTGGAAAATATGACGCCATGAAACACATGGTCCTTGGTAAATATGACACCATGAAACACATGGTCATTGGTAATCATGACGCCATGAAACACGTGGTTCTTGTTAAACAAAACGAAATGAAACACATCGTCATTAGCAAACATGACGCCATGAAACACATGATCCTTGGTAAACCTGACGCCATGGAACACATTGTCCTTGGTAAACATGACGCCATGAAATAATGGTCCTTGGTAAACATGACGACATGAAACACATGGTCCATGGTAAACATGACGCCATGAAACACATGGTCCATGGTAAACATGACGCCATGGAACACATTTTCCTTTGTAAACATGACGCCATGAAACACATGTTAAGACATGTTGATCTGAATACAAATAGTTTGTTTGAATGGTTCCTTACGTAGCATTCAATATTATTTCAGGAAGATTACGACGTTTACTGGGAAACTACCAATACTGCTCTGAAGTTTATCCTGACACCAGTGCAAGGGTTGTATTGCTATCCCCGAAAGCCTGAGCGCCAAGGAGGGCGCCACTTCCATTGTTTAGGTATGTGATGACATAAGTACTAATTGTATTAGACTTGGTATTGTCTGAAAATACAGAGTACATTAGGATCCGTTTGTTTAGAAGCCCCTGATGGATCTGCATCTGCACTATCCCGAACTACTTAATAAATGTTCGTCTTTGAGCTAAATTGGTCTCTTTTCATAAAGTATTACATTGTTGACCAATTTGCACAATACAACAGATGATTACAGTCTAGTATGACCGATTGCATGCATGGTATAATTGAATTAATGCACGACAAGACACATTTATTTCCTGGAAAATGCATTTGTCCAATTAGGGCGAGCATTGTGCAGTTTGAATGTTTCTTTGTGACCTCGCTAAACGCTAGATTGGTCCAATCTATGGCATTATTTCAGAGGAAATTCATCATTCCAACTGAAATTATTTCTCCTCGGTCGTCATTTCTTCGCAAAACGCATAGCAATTTCGTAGGTTATCGAAATGATTGTTTATTACATTCGTTCTATATCAGAGCACTCATGGGACACACATAGGTCATTGTGTAACGAATACGTTCAGATTTCGCGCGGAGTAATCTACACACTCATGTTTTATGGCCTGATAGTAAACAAAAAAAGGTCCTGTCGATAACCGATCATGATCATGCGTTCTATATGATTTAACTTTCGTATGTTTCTTCATATATCACCATTCTGTTAAACTCTTTCAGCGCCGAATTATTTAAAGTAGACTATTTCATGATCACAATCGGGCGTCTCCATTTCTCATGGAATAAAAGTTGGGACTATTTTGATAACCAAAAGGCAAACAATACTGATTTCAGGAGAGACAGCTCGTTACGGGTTGATTCACATGAATCAGTATTGTTTGCAAACATCTCCATATTGCCTTTGGTGCTGAAAAAGTTCGTTTAGACGTACAACATGCTTTCAATGCTTTTTGCATTGTTCTTCATGTACAGCAGGGTGTCTATAATTTATAAAAAAGAACATCGTCATTCTGTCTACTGCGGTATATACTTGTGCTTGAAGTAGAGACAAGAAAGCTAACAACCGTGTTTTTTGGGACACATTTTAAAGTATTGTACTGAAATGTATATGTAACCTAACAGCACATTAAACATTAAAGAAGTACTCCAGTACTCAGATTAAAGGCATTTAAAGCCATTCGATGGCCATATGCTAACATTGTAATGAATGGTACATTTACATGTGCGTGGCATTTTAAAGGCAAACACTCCAAAGGCGCGACTAAACTAAACTTATCTTATACCATATCTCTGCCTACTTTAAGGTTTGAATAATTCGGGTATATTTTAACAAATGTCTTCCAAATTAGTCATAAAACCCTCAAACCGGACTGTGTCGCAAGGAATTATCCAGTCTGACCAGGGTCTTCATTGTTCATCATCTAGCCAGACAATGCAATCATTTTTCTGAATTATCGGATGGTCGGTTTTCGTTGCGCGGACCATTTATGATTTATGATATATATATGCTGTATCTAAGGCGATCGGTCCCCCCGAGAACATGATATACATGCTGTATCTAAGGCGACCGAGAATATGATAGTCCTATAGCATTACCATTTTGTGTACAAATGCCAATATTTAACACACCAACTGGAAAAATTCGCTTAGGAGATGTTATTGCGTTGTCATGGATATGTCATTTTGGAGGCTAAGTAAAAGATTGTTTATTTTATCGGTTGTATCGAAAGACCTAAGGGACAATAACAAATGCGTACATAAAACTCTTGTTTTCAGAATAGTAAGAACAAGACAAAATGTACACTACCCCTGTAAAGTCAATCAAATACCACTTGTATATGTTCAGTTCACCCTCTCCAGAGCAACTTCCAGGAAGCAGACATCGAGCGTGATTAATAAAGCTTGTTTCGCAATCGATTTAAAATAAATAAGTTTAAACTAACGATGTGCATGGAACTACCTATAATCTAAAGAATGAAATTATTTTGCCAGTCCTCGACATCCCCAACATTAATAAGTGTTTCATCATGATGTATTTTGAAGCACTATGTCCTATGTTCTAGTCTACTAGTAGTTACCATCGCCATAAACATTACATCCAGTTTTGTTGACACGTTTTACCCAGTCATATTTGTGATTCGCTTTTCTGAATGATCACACCCAGTATTACATTAACCTATATATTTAAATGTCACATTTCAACATACTAATCCATCAGATGTCGTGTGTGCTCATGCCTTCATTGAAGCAGAACCTATTGTTCATGACCGAGCGAAGAAATAAAGCTTTTTCGGTTAGAGAAATATTTAATTTCAACATTTACTGACACTTTTCGTCTTATTTTGAACCTTGAAAATTAATATCTACAAAGCGTTCAATTTAAAGTTATATTAGCCAACGACAGGTAATCCACCAATCAAATCAAAGTAACTGTGATTTAATACAAAAAAACCTATTTTTTCTGAATGCGTGGGCAATTTGATACATTTACAGAAAACAGAAATTGTTTATAACGCGTAATTGTTTCGTTTTCTACAATGTTTTGATATGTGCAATTATAGTGCTTTCATGTATACATTGTTTCTTGATTATTTTGCTATATTATTGTACAGTTGTCTGCTGCTTATGTGTTGTATGTTGGAAAACAAAAAGTGTGTTCCTCCTTTAGGAAAAGGAAATAGCTCATAATGAGAAGTGGCTCCATTTGCTACAATGTTTTATAGATATGCAATTATAATACTTTCATGTATATTTGTTTCCAAAATATTGTACTATACAGATGTAAAGTCGTCTGCTTGATATGTGTTGTATGTTTATTTTCGAACTTTCAAAACGAATTTGGAGAATCTCTATACCAGATTATTTTAGTTTTCCTCCTTTTGTAAAAACGCATTTGAACAATTTTCAACTGTGCTGCTAGGATGTGAATTGGAATCAATTATTGTTTATTACATCCGCTCTGTATAAGAAGACCCAAGGGATGCAAACTGGTCGTCACTTGATGAATACGTTGAGATACACGGCGGAGTAATCTATTCAATCACAGTTTACGACTGGATGTAAAAAATAGTTCCTGTCAAACTTTGATCGTTATGTGTCGTAAAGAGTTAATTTGTATGTCAAATGACTGAGCGGTTCTCTGTGAATCGAATAAATCAAATAACTTAATAGATACATTCTAATATTACTTTTACCATCCCCGTAAATCAATGCATACGTGACATGCCATCTAATCTTGATCTACACAGATCGGTTATTAACATTTACATATATATAATGGTTCATCTGCGATACATTTAGCAGGAAAGGGTGAAATACATTTATTTCTGTAATTCGGTCCGAACTTTATGACGTTGCCTTTACGTTTTATGGTTCCACTGGGCCCCTTCATCAGATGTCTGCTCTTCCACGGAACATCTTTCGCTTCCTTCTAAGAATTGAGCGATATATATGAATAGGAATAGGAAAGTATGGCGGACACTATTCTTTCTGAGTTCTTTGGAAGGAAGAGACAGCTATCAGTCTGTATCTCGATTGGTGTTGGGCCTTGTTCCACTGTACATTATCATTTTGATCTTTCAGGTACATTATTTGGATTTAAGCAAAATAGCGCTATGATAAGTATAGATCAAGATCAGTCGGTTCATAAATAATACGTATGATGCTCTACTTTGTTGCTTTTTATTTATTAATTCGACGCAAGAACTGCACACAAAACAGTTAAAAACGTGTCAGATATACATGTGATACCAGCATACATCGAGTTTTTATTTGAGAAACAATACCGTGTTCATATAAAAATACGATGTATGAATTCTACAGGATAAAGGTTAACACTTCTCGCAAGCAAAAATAGCCAGAAGATTTTTATAAACACTTATCAATTATATTGAGATTCTCTATAAATGACAGTCAAATTATTAAATGAATTGAAACCATTCCTGAAAACAACAGGGGAAAATGATCACCATGAAAATGTTTTCCTTTTGTGACCGTCTTTTCAAAAGTCGACTACTGCAGATGCATAACACTGCGTCTTAAATACAGATAGGGTTAGGGTCGATATTTACAGAGAAAGACCCGTATAATCGCGATAAACGCAGATTACATTGTGTGTGTTTATGAGATTTGAAAACATTTCTCATACAGAACTGCCATTATCGGAATGACAAAATCCATCCACTAATCACGAAATTACAGTTCCCCTTGGAACGTCATATAAGCAGTGCCGTACATCTGCAAAGGCTAACGAATGAATAATGTGTTTTATATCTATCTTGGTCTCATACCATAATGTTTTCAGTCTAACCTTTACTTTATTCATTTGATTAGTTTGTATGGCAGTGATATCTCAAAGGAGACGCACGCTATAAGGGCAAACGTCTATTTTTGTTTTATTCTGACGGCAAAGGGAAGCATCTGAAATATTTGTTATGGTCCTGTTCAATCCCAGGACGGGTCATACCAAATACACGTGTTATAAATAATGTAAAATGGTGTTTACCCCATCTCGCTCAGAAGTGAGGGCTTAGCATAACACTTGATTACTGGTTTCGGAATAAAAGGACCAGTAGTTCCTGTAGCTAACACAGGAAACGTGCGGAAATAATTAAACAATTGTTAGTTTAAACTTATTTATTTTAAATCGATTGCGAAACAAGCTTTAAGCTTATATTAATCACGCTCAATGTCTGCTTCCTGGATACTTAACCAGTACTCGCGCCGATTGTGTGGAAAAATCCCAAAGTCAGGACCCGCTCATCACGGGACTCGAACCAGGGACCTTTGATGTGAGAGGCCGACGCTCTACCTCTGCACCACTGTCTTCCACGACAATAAACAATTGTTGAAAGCGGCGTAAAGCACCATGAAACACTCGTCTAGGACTTCAATTTTCGGAGTGATTTAATCGAACTACATCCAGTTACTATGTGGCAAGGACGTAAAACGTTCTCGCTGTTTGAGCCAATTGTTGAACAGTATACCCCAAGTAAACCAAGCGTGTGGCGATCCTTATGAAGTCATGAGCATTAAACTTCATAAGATGTTGTCATTATCACATAATGCATCCGAAAGAAGCAGAAACGAAACGAGTTGATTCGTATTGTGTGACCTAGATATGTGATGTTTGAGCGTATATAGTAAGTGTTTGTGTCCTTATTGAGAGGTCACCAAATTATCAACATGTAGGGTTTTCATCATAAGCTAAGAATATCCTATTCCTCCCCCTGTTTCCTGTTAGAAGGCAGTTTCATTAATTATTGTTATTTTCACGAAGGCGAGCATATTTTTTTTTATATAACCTGCCATTTCTAGTTGGATTAATGCAGGTGCGGTGCGCTGGAATTATCTATAACATTACCTTAGAAATAGTATACAGTTTCTGATCCGCCTTAGTGCGATACTTAGGCCGTTACAAAAAAAGGACGTTGAAGAACTAACGTTACTCTTCAACGAGTATTCAGATTGTCCTTGGTCTAACCTGGATTAAGGTTGTCAGTGGTCATTCGGGTTACAATGCAACAGTCCGAGATGGACCCTTGAAAGTACACTATGGAGCAAAATACTTTACCGGATAAAGATGTATTCGTATTACATGTTTCGAATATCATATGCACAATCTGGTTCAAACCAAGTCACACTTTGCATTGACGTTTTTCAGACACTCTCAATATGCATAGTGTTTTCATTTTTTGTAAGAGTGCCTACTAAGATATAACTAATAAATCCTTTTGACACAATGTTTTCAACTCTATTCAATAAGTATGTCTGCATTTAGGGAGATTTTCCATATCATTGTTGAGATGTTTTCAAAGTCGTCTGCTGCAGAATTGTTGTATGTGGGAAAGGGTTTAAATAGGGTCTGGAGGTCAACATAAGGATTTTATAACATGTTAAATGCCCCGCCCCTTATCTAGAGTTCTGTAGAACTACGTGGCGTTCTCCAAGTAATACGAACTGGGGTTGTAACGGACTACCTAAATTATTATCCTACTAAACTTTTTCAGCGCCGAATTGTTTAAAGAAGACTCTTCCATGTTAAAAATTCGGGCGTCTCCATTTCTCATGTAATGAAAGTTTTGGACTATTTTGATGAATAAAACGCAAACAATGCTGATTTCTGTATTGTTTGCAAAAACCTCAATATTGCCTTTGGCACTAAAAGAGTTAAAGACGTATAAGAAAAAGGCTATAACATTCTGACATTTCTCATGTAATTAAAGTTTTGGACTATTTTGATGAATAAAAGGCAAACAATGCTGATTATCTGTTTTGTTTGCAAAAACCTCAATATTGCCTTTGGTACTAAAAGAGTTAAAGACGTATAAGAGAAAAGCTATGACATTCTTACACTACTGAGTAACCTCTGCAAACATAACAGGTAGTAAGGTGAAAAAAATATTGATATTTTTGCAATCAAGATAATGTAATTCCAGTCACTATTTCCCAGACGTCGACAAACGTTGCGAAATAATCTTGATAAATGGTGGTAACATTATCTGTTCGCTCCCAATACTCCCTGAATTATTCGAAATATGATAATATACAAATCATTAATATGAGGTTCATGAAAATAATTTGTCAGATTGCCTGCATATTTGTGTTGCATTTGCAAAGAATGCGTGACGATCAATATATGAGCCATTCCATGAGCAAACCAACATTGTGGACGATGATTAGACAAATGGACATTGCCAATCATATAGATTTACCTTTTATGATAAGCCATATTGCATTGAATTGCTAGCTTTAAGGTTGTTACACATTGATAGGATGACCAGAGGGTTCAATCTTGGATACAATATTGTCTGTAATTTAAATATCTATAGCAATATCATAGGGTGCACAATTTGATGTAAATTCAGGGCTTATATACACTCTACAGTATTGACTTTTATCATCCTTAAAATGGCATATAGGAATACGTAACGCAGTTGCTAATGTAAATACAATTCTGGATGTTCAAATATGTTGCATAAGTCCCATTTTCATTAAGAAGATGACATAAAACTGTTTAATGTAAATCGACCTTTAATGGGGAAGCCTATACAATATGAAAGAAATAAACGAAGACATTTGTACGTTTACTTCGTCTGTAAAAGGTAAGCGAAATATTCAATAGCTTGCATTTGGCCATTTGCTCATTTGCTTTAACTTTCGTTTTAAAGAGGTTTCCGGTCTACATGGGTGCCATGTACAAAGGTATCATAAAAGCCCAAGTATTTAATATTGCTCTGGTATCATTTATATATTAAAATAGATGTTCCTGTCGAGGATTAACCTGTACCCAATATCTCATGACTTTAATATTGGGATCGTATCATTAAGATATTGAAATGTAAGGGTAACCTTTAGCCATGTACAGTTATTGTACATAAACAAGCAGTCTTATAATATCTACTTTCAAGCCCAACGTTCTTAACCATTTACACTTACAACAAAACTGCAGCAGACTCATTTTGAAAACATTAAATCATCAACATGGAAACTCTCTTAAGATAAATCATATATGAATTGAGGTGAAAACAGTGTGACAAAAGAAGAAATTCATTACCGTGTGTTAAAAAGTCGCCTGCTACAGATGAGTTAAACACATGTGCAAGTGGTAAAGGTTTCACTCTTTCACTGCCAATTTTACAAAGTCGAATCTTCTATGTTGAAAATTGGACCACTCCATTTTTCTTCAAACAGGAAAGTCTTGAAAATTTAATGTATAAGTGGCAAACAATGCAGATTTCAGGAGAAACAGCTCGTTACGAACTGTCTCACTTGAATATGCATTGTTTGCAAATTCCTTTAATTGACTTTGGCAGCAAAAGGGTCAAGCACAAAACTATTGTTGTACATGAATAAAACAATTGGACGAATCAAATACCTTTTAAAATATGATTGTTCATATTTGGTGGCATAATCTGGAAAATAAACTAACTTTCTATAAGTGTGTTCCTTAAATACATTTCCAACATTTATGCGTTCAATAGTCCTTCGTTAGGTCGTATTTTGTTATAACGAGCTATTGTTCGCACGGAGCACGACAAATACCCTTTCCCTTTGAGAGACTCGATTCGATTTGAGTTAATTAGGGGTTGTACTGCTTCTGGAAACAGTGAACACTCTCGGGTGACCCTGAGTATATGCAAGTCTCGCTCGTGTGTAGGTAGCACAGACCCAGGTGTAAACTTGATATGTAGTCCAAATTATTTTACTACCATATTCCTATATGTTAACCCATTATAGATATATGATAACACCCCTAACTGTTTGTCACGTGTCATATATTTTAGAATAACACTATTATTTAATCTATAATTCAAATTGATATATAATACTTTTTAACTTTTTAACTTTTTAACTAACATTGAAAGCATATGTGACACAGGGCTTATTGTAGTATTAGTGCTTACGTTTTGCTTTTCTGTATATACAAGTTAATCGTGGGCGTAGCGAAATCGTAGCAATAACAACAAATTGCAATGTCGCGTGCGCCTTGTTATATCTGTATTGCTGCTAACGATTATTGGTAGGGATACAATGGAAAAATACACCACGTCACACCAAAAACGACATCATAGTATATCCTTTGTTTTTGCACAAATCTGGGTGTCTTAACCCTTTCCCACCTGCAGACGCATGTTAACACAATAGCAGCAGACGACTTTAGAAAAAAATTGTGGCCAAAGGTGAAATTGCTCATCATGAGCAATTTCTCATTTGGCCATAATGTTTTCAACTTTATTTAACAATTGAGGTATCTTTAATGGAGATGTTTCAGGTTGTTGTCACTTTGTTTTCAACTTTATTAAACAATTGAGGTATGTTTAATGGAGATGTTTCAGGTTGTTGTAGCTATGTTTTCAACTTTATTTAACAATTGAGGTATCTTTAATGGAGATATTTCAGGTTGTTGTCACTATGTTTTCAATTTTATTTAACAATTGAGGTATGTTTAATTGAGATGTTTAAGGTTGTTGTCACTATGTTTTCAACTTTATTTAACAATTGAGGTATCTTTAATGGAGATGTGTCAGGTTGTTGTCACTATGTTTTTAAAAATCGACCTCCAGATTATTCTATGAGTCGGGAATAACTGGGGTGTCTAAGCCCGATCCGAAATTCTGAAGTTCAGTGTCAATGTGCCGTGATCCAATGGATGTATAAGACAATACAATGAATTGACTTCTTCTCTATCATGGACTATAATAATGGATACTTTGTTTCATGTTCCCATTTACCTTCTCGGTGGTGTAGTGGTAGAGTTTGGGAGATTGTGGGTTTGATCCCGGAGCAAGTCATACCAATTACTTGTTTTACTAATAATTTCAGGCTTGGCATGTATGGTTATGGGGGTTAGTATGGCGACTGTCTCGCTGGTGTTAGAATGAATGGACCAATTGGCCTGGTAACTTATCCGGGTCACAGGGACATGCTTCTCTAAAAAAGATATGACCTACTCTATGCATGGATATTAACATCTATGCATAGAGTAGGTCATATCTATTTTTAGAGGAGCAAGTCCCTGTGCCCGGGTACGCTGTGATATAACTGAAAACTTGTTGAACAACGAGTACAACACCATACCAATAAATTATATTTCATTCAACGTTATTATTCATACTGATAAAGAGTTGAAAATATTGCATCATTAGGTGAAATTGCTCTTTTTGAGCTATTACACCTTTTAATGCAATGTTTTCAAAAGTCGTCTGCAACAGCAGGCGTCAAATGTCGTCTGTGTGAAGTAATGTGTTAAGTCGCCAACAGTTGGATAAGGCTGTATATCAGTTCCTTATAGATGTAAATAGTTTGTTATTGAAATTATCAAACAATGCAGTAAATAGAAATAAAATAAAATAAATAAAAAATGCAAATCCATTTAAATATGTTGTATGATGTTCTGTTTCAATGACATTGACTTAGTGTCACTGTACTATGTTAATATCCCTATCTTATTTGTGATAGCAGGATTTGTTTAAAGTCGCGAACAGTTGGATAAGTTTGAAAATCTGTATATACACCAGTTCCTTATAGATGTGAATTGCTGGTTATTGAAATAATCAAACAAGGCATTAAAAAGAAAGAAATAAAACAAATAAAAATACAGATACATTTCAATATTTTCATTATGTTCTCTTTCAATGGCATGACGTATTGTCACTGTATGTATTATTTGAACACTACGTTAATATCCCTTTTTTGTTTTATTTTGATTCTCGTTTAATGATTCCGGTATATCATTTGTACATACTTGTTTGTGATTAAATATATTGTATTGATTGTGAATGAAGGATGTGGTTTTATATTGTCGGAATAGTGGCCTCTTTATTATACATTTCTTAAATACATGATTTTAATTTTAATAAAGCAATGTAATTGGAAGACCTTCTGTTGATCAAATATGAAAATGGGCAAAAAGCATAAGCCATGCTAGGGTAACATGAACAACGGTAGACCAGCAAGTCCATCTGGGAAACTTTAAACGTTCGGTCGGAATAGAGCCCAATCGGTGTCTAATGTAAAGAGGTTGGGCTCAGATTGTTCACCGCACAGTTTTGTGTACTGAGCATAAGAAATATTACTTCTGTAAAGAATTGGAAAAAAAGCTAATAATACACTTCTACTATGGAAATTAAATGTATCTTATATTACTCTACTGCTCCTAAATTGTCCTTGAAGGCAGTTCTTTGATATCACCAGAAACCAGAAACCAGAAACTTTTGTTTAAATAAGAGCCCAATCAAAAACGGCATTTCTTGCGACGAACCGCCATTTTTTAAGTTGATGTAAAATTCATAATACTAAATGACGTCGTTGGAACATTTTAAATACACATTAAATATACTTCAACGTATATATTTTTATAAACGAAGTTACAGACCTCATTGAAATCTCACGTATTATTCACATGACATTTTAAAGATAATTTTGTTATCAACGTCGATTTAAAAAAAAATATAGCTCGACGACATATCGGTTTTATTCGAAAAATCTACGCCGAAATATTTCGAGACGAACATATTCAAAATTCAGGTCGGGTCATCGACTAATACTTTGAGAAAAACATCAGAAATTCAACTGCGGGAGTGGAAGAAAAGATGACTTTAAAGAATTAAAAAATTGTAATATCATTAAATCCCCATGATCTGTATAAATAAACTGCTTGAAAAGTATGTAAATAAATCAGGACAACACTTCACTTAATAAAGCAAAGTTAAATCATGAAAATCGGTTATCATAATTTTGAGGTATACCCCTTGTGTGAACAGGACCGCGAGGAATAATAGGATTTTAATACGTCATTTGGCGGTAATATCACGCGCATTCATTCGATGTGCATTTTGCCTTTTGAAAGCCTTGACGTCAAAGATCCCATTGACATAGTTTGAAGAACATTTAATATTATCTCCAAAGGTGGAACTACAGTAATAGATTATTTTTATATTTTTACTAATTGCTGTAAATGAAGGAAGTTTTGTGTATTGAGTGTCTCTCATAAACAATGTGCGCTTGTTAACACAAACATGGATAAAGGTGATGCTGTATTTATTTTAGTGGTATTTCCGAGCAAAGCATTTAATACATTTTGTAAATGAGGTACGTGACTTAAACCTCTCTCTGAAGATACGTTTTTTAACGCATATATAGCAAGCAACTTTCGACTACACTTTGGCAAAATGGGACATTGAGTTGGTCTCTTTGAGCAATTTCTCTTGTTGCCATACAATTTAAAACTTAACACTATTTATGCTTTAACTTATGAAGAATTTCAACAGTTGTGTCTTGCTGTTTTCAAAGTCGTCTGCTGTAGATTTGTTGTTTATATGAAAACGTGTCGTCATTATAATTTCTCAACTTGTAAACACGTTGTTTCTAATCTTATAATCACATAATTCAACACGAACAACGTGTTTTCTTAATGAAGCAATTCTCTTCTAACAGTTGTCATAGAAACCAACACAATTCCGAAGATAAATAATTCTTTAGGACTTGTTTAAACTGAAATTTGATCATATTTACATTTTCGTAATGCAGTCACATGGTGCATTGTTGAAGTTAATCATACTCAACCTAACCCCTTAGGGATTTGGTAGTTGACAATATTTAAGGACTACGACTGGTTCGATTAGAAACGAGCCCTACAAAACATCGGTATTGAAGGACTATCTAATAAAGGACATTAATCCCAACGATGGGTATTTGCCATACATATCCAACATGCTGATAATCTCATTAAAACCAGAACTAACGCTCGTATATACATAGAAGTCATTTTGTCTGATTTTAAATGAATTTACATCCTGATAGACGTTGCGACGCTTACACATAACGTGTATAGTCACGTGTTATTTAAATAAAATACATGCACAGTGGAATGGGTACCCGTATGATAATAAAATATACATTATTAAGCATGAGAAACACTATCTGAACTAGGATACTTCAATCTCAATTTTCCCCCAAGACGTTGATTAACTTGCTATATAATTGTTAAAGGACAGACATCATTGCATTATTACGCTTACATACATGTATACCTATATTTAGTCAGGTGCATAGCTTATGTTTTATCGAGGTATACTTATGTGTATATTATTATTTGTTTTGCTTCTTGTAAAGGGATTACGTTTTGTAAATTTTACACACTTGTTTATTATTTACTATAGGAAAATGTGCCTGAATGTAATAAAATGCATTGTATTGTATTGTATAAAAGATGAAAATGTAAGACCTCAATGACTATAATTGTATTATAGTTTGTATCGTTTAAGAAATCTTAACTTCGTTTTTGAATTCCGATGATTAATCAAGTACAATTTAACATTGGTAGCTACTGATGATACGATAACACTGGTCAATATCTTAATATTTATAAAATTTAACAGCTACGTGCATGAACCATGTGATAATAAAACACACGTATTGCTCCGGGACAAATGCTAATACACATATATTGCTTCGGGACTAATGCTTATTTCAAGAAACAAATTGCAAGATTAAAGATCCATAGTATCCTTTCTAGGCTAACAAATCCAAACCATTTGAAAATCAACAATCAGTTTGAACGAGTTACTAAAAATCCACAATTATTTACTATATGAAGAGAACGTTCATTTAAAAAATGTGTTTGAAATGTCTTCCTTAAATATCAATTTTAACATTCACTAGGGAAATAGCACCAGAACTGTTTCAAGACAATGTCTAAATCGCAACATTCCTAAATGAATTTTAAACTCGAGGAATATTTTTGAACACCTTCCTTTGAGTAATAAAGACCGGATTGAGTGTGTATAATCCTCCTTGACAATGCTTCTGTTGTTTAAATCGACCATTTCGAATGCACGATGGTGTTCCAATAATTAAACCAGTCCCATTTTCAAATACCACGACGCAAAAAGAAAGACATTGATTTGCGGCTAAATTGCATTCCCCGGAGATCTCTTTACAGGCTTTCATAATTGAATTTAATGAATCTATTAGGGATTCAAATTTAAACAAGTCATGCAAAACATCAATAAATCAACTTTGAAAAACACACACAAAATATAGAATTATATCAGAGGCGCCGTGAACTTTAAGAATGAGATATCTTGGATACAGTTTCATCTTGGTCGTGGAACAGATGTAAGTACAGTCAAACCTGTGCTAAAGACCACGTAGGAATGGCAATTCTCTGTCTAAAGCAATCAAACTTTTAGTTTCCCAAATTACTCATGTTCTGCATACATGACCCTGCAAGTAAAGACCGCCCGTGTACAAAGACCATATTGATGTGTTCCCATGGATGGTCTTTATGCGCAGGTTCCCCTGCATCTGTTTTAGTAAAAACAATTTTGAAAAAGTATATCAACACACATTACTTAAATATGGCACAAACACGCATTCTATACATAGTGTTAACATACGCAATTTAGTTTAATTTTTACAACATACAATAAATCACCAGTAGACACATTTATGGGCAGAAGTTTGGACACTCCTAAAGTGAAAGTGCAGTTATTGAATAGTGTTGAAATAATTGTTGGAAAATAAAGCAATTGCTCATTATTAAACGATTCTCCATTTGCAATGGTGTTTTCAAAAATAGTATATTGAGGATGTGTATAATTGCGTCTGTATATATAACAGGGTCAAAGACAATTAAACAACGAAGCAAGAAAAGAAGGTCATGCTGGTTTCGCCATCGTCTCATTTGATCCTCCTTATATTTGCAAAAGGTGTAATATATAAATAACGCACGACTCTTTAGAATGTTTTTAGAATGGTGTTTTTCGATACTCTCAACGATTTTTTCAATTATATTATGTCTTTTCCGGAGTAAGTTACCAGTACTACATAGGATTACATGGGGAAACACAATTAAATGTCATTATATTGACTAGTGTTATGGTATTTATTATACTATAATTGAATGGTATTATCTCCGGTCCTGATATATATGCTTTATCGCTTATTGTTATAAAGTGCATCAATTAGACTATCATTAGTCCAATACAATACAATATAATACTTAAATACGATAGTAACCCTTTATCGTCTAATATAAGTCAAACGTCGAAGGCTAACTACCATAAACAGACATGTTAATAACAATAAGATAAAACACAACCTTTATTTTCAATTATTGGATCGAATTTCAATGTTTAACTTCTATTTAGTAATGATAAATGTCCGAAGAGTAGACGCACGTTTACATTCGATTTGAACATTGTCGATTCCGAGACATACGCCTGAGAGAAAGTGTAATAATAGCGGTAGATTATAAACTCGCGTGCTTTATGCTATCCACTGATAGATTGAATCTATTTTCTGTGGGGGATACAGGAGATAATTATGAATAATGCTGAACAAATGATGGCGTCTACTCTATCATGGATGCCCATAATTGGCTAAGGTTTTTGTGTTCCATATCTATACGATTTGTGTTCTGTTAAACTTTTGGAATAGACAGACAATTCTAAATAGAGTCAATATGAAGAATAATTAGCCTGCATTGTAAATTTACTTGATTTCATAACATCGTTAAGTTAGCTGCGTCCAATGATTTGTAGTCTACATATAGGATCCGACATGAGATGTCATTTCATATAAAGTTTTATTAAACGAGTTCAAGAAATTTGTTATTAAGCGAGCCTCTCCGATTATTCTTATCACATGAAGATAAGTAACTAATCACACAATTTGTTTTTATGACCAATAATGGTCCCTTTACCTCGAACATCTATCGTGATGTTTTTGTTTACCGGATACACGTTCTTAGCCATTTTATAAACATATGCAGATGAATACAAAAATAGTGATTCGGTCATGTTATATTACACGTGGGACATATAAAGAAATACGTAATGGATATATTAGATCGGATACAAGCATTGTCATGTGATAAATGCATTTGTGTACATTGAAGTCCCTGTAACCTAACAGTCTAACGAGAGTGTTCATGCTCCGCATATATACTATCGATACCAACAGACACTTTTGATAAAGTTGTAAGTGCCTAGTCCCATTAGTGTTATGCCAATACAATTTTAAATGGTGCTCAGCAGAGTGGATGTTTTGATGCGTGAATAGTTGTACTCTATAGGTATCAAATCGAAACCTGATATATTAGGCATTCCAACATCGCTTTGATAAGAAACGTGATTCTTTAAAAGTATTAACCTATTTAAAAAAAAAAAAAATGTTTCATGCAGTGTATTGTTTGTGATGGTCAACCTTCTTCTTCGATTCTGAAAAAGATATAATCTTGTTAGAAAAGGAATGCGGAGTACATGTTCAGTCGCTATTTTGCAATCGCGGGAAGGTATTATCATATAAAGGAAAGGAGCGTGAACAAAATAGCGCTTGACATCCATTTAGTCAAACAGCCATTAAGATTTGAAAAAAGGGAAAACAGTATATAAGTTTAAATTTTTGAACAATGTAGGTACAATTCACAAATCAGCCGCCTTATTCCTCCGTCCTAACATAATCTACACATGTTGTCAATAGCTTCTGAGACGCGTATATACGTAATATATGAACCGTGAATATCTTGATCAGAATGTACGGATGTACATGCTGATCTGGTTATACACTGTTCACGAAAGCCAAAATGTCCTTTTAACCATGTGCTGGTTCAGTTGTCTGCTTCCATTAAAGTGTAAGTTATAGTGCTTCAATTAATAACAGTACTGAATGGAACGTTGTCTCTAAGCTCATCCTATTAACTATAATTTAACCATTTTCAGGGAAAACTAATTCCATGGCATTTGCGACAATTGTAGATTTTCATCAATCATCACAATGCTACAAATCCTATCTGGACCTGCTCTGTCCCATAATTAGCCACGTAAACGTTCATATATGTGTATACTATTTTGTTAGCAAAAGCAACCGTTCAGCATTTGCTACCATCAATATAGATTTATCTTCGAAATGTCATAAACATATTGATCTGCACAATTTGTCAATAAGTCACTTGATCATATATACCTGTTTGTAATAGCTTTACGAAGACTAACCGTAGGGTATTTATGACCAGTGGAGAACCAGACCAGACTGCGTGGATTGCCAACGAAGGACTGTCTCACACTTGTAATAATTACGCTAAGGTTGTAATTTACAGAGCACCGCATGAATTGTGGGATCGATATCATTCGTCTTAAGTGCACAGTTCTATTTCAAAACAAAAGTGCGACAAGATTCTCAAAAGAGAAAAAGAGGATTTGACAACTCTGTTAACATATCCCATGTCTTCTTAAGAGGACTCACGATAACTCGAAAGTTGAAGGGGCAAATACATTACTTCGAGTTATCCTCGTGTTCGAGTGATTCCTCGATTTATACTTAATTCATTTATTAATTTTCAGTTTCGTTACTTTACTATGATTTATTAAAAGCAAGCCATCGATAAAATCATACAAAATAGACACTGCAACGCTGTTTTTCAAAAAATTAAAAACTCGCCGCTACCATGAAGATCTGTTCCAGAAATGTGTTCGAGTTAATTGATATAATCAAAGAAGCACGTGTTCCAGTTATCGATACATTCGAAGTATAACGTGTTCGAGTTATCGATATATTCGAAGTATCATATATTCGAGTGAAACGATGTATTCGAATTAACACATGCTCGACTTAGCAATATATTCGAAATATCACATATTCGAGTTATCACTATATTCGAAGTATCACATGTTAAAGTTATCGTGGGTTCAATGTATTATATATAATAAGAACAAATAAGATACATACAGTTTCTTAGTTATAAGTATAAGAAATACTACAAAACGCATTATCTTACAAAAAAAGATAAAGTTGTCACATATGGAACGATATCCAATGTTTTGTCAATGGAGACGACACTAGCTGGATGAGCGGTTAAACTAGACTGACATAAATAAAAAGTCACAATAATAGGTTAAGTATAAATGGTAATTTTAAGTGTAAATGCAAAATGAAAAAAAATCAAATTAGAGTGGAAATGGACATTTTAATTGTAAGTTTAAATATAAGTTTGCACTTTTTTATGTCGTATCTTGGCAACAAATCCCAGCCAAAAGCGAAGCACGACGCCCGAAGAACATTTCGTTTTCACATGCATGTTTGTACGCCTATTGATGCACGCACATTTACGCATTCATACACATAAATGCATGCTAGAGTTGCCGGTTGAAGCAGCTGATGGGCATTTTCAAATAAAGTGACGCCATTAAATCTGTAAAATGTAATTTCTCTTCGCATTTCCCACCATTCAATGAAATGAAAGCAATATGCGGAAATAATCTTCATTAATTTTATATTTGAACTGTATAGTGGGTGCATACCGTTCCATTTACACGCGAACTGTGCAAGCCATACCTCGCTTAAAAGAATGAAATGTAATTGTAATGACAAATTAATTGTATCTGTATACGCCTATGAACCTTAAATAATGTCTTCAACTGAAACATTATTTAAAGTGATCAACTGTGTTAATACTATGGTTTCACAAAGAGAGAAATGGATACATCTTTTGTAATATTTTCCCATTTAGCATTTACTTCAAGACACCATTGAATAATATTGCTGTGAATAATATGAACATCAAATGGGATCTCCCTTTCAAGTAGTTTCCGTATCAATTTTCATAATTTAAGTTATCAATGACATACGATTGTTCTTCAGAGTTTAAACCCAGATAAAGCTGCATTGGTGTGAGTGGAATCATCACCACTGATTTTGAATACAGTCTTTCATTCTAATTATACACGTTTTCTCTTTACTCATCATATTGGAAAGAAGCAAGCTGATTCTCAAAATTGACCAACTGGCAATCTTGTTTTGAGCAATGAGTTCATTTCTGGGCTAAGATAACTTTCTTTATATTCGGGTTCAAATACTAAAACACATGCACTTCTTTTCGGGTTGCTAACCGTATCTATCTTATCAGTTATAAATAGCCTTTGGGGGGATAAAACACGTTCTCTCAAAAGCAATTCGAATTTATTTAGGAGAAGGTTGTCCCTAGGGAAATTCTGCTTATGTTTGATAAATAATCAGGGTCGTGTATGTAGCTTTCATTTTCTCCTATTCAGATTTATCAATGTGGCTTTTTCATTAATGACACGTCAAGCAAAAAGCGACCTTCATTGTTTTGAGACCAAGCATATTAGGAACACCTTACAACTAGACGCAGTAAAAAAATCCCTGTTCACTGCTTTATCATACGAGCAATATGGAAGTTATGACAACACAGATGACTATACAAGTATGTGATTACTTGATAAGCACAATTTACGGACAGACACTATATGCTTATTAAGTTCAGAGTGTAATTCATGTATGCTTAATAGGTGTTTATTATTGTGTTAGTGATAGCGCATTTTTAAGAAATGAGCCTTTCCACGAGAAAACCATCATTATGGACTCTTCGTAATGTATCGTCCCAGGTCAGCCTGCGCAGTCCGCGCATGCTAATCCGGGTCGACACATTCCGACTCAGGGGGATAGAGGTATAGAGTAATGGTTCCTGAAACAGAAAATCCATATTAGGCAAAACGTGTCTGTCCGGGTTTGCCTGCACGGTATGCTTAGGCTGATCCGGTAGATACTTTACGCAGAGTCCACAATGTTGGTAAGTCGTCAATTGCAAGCGCCAGTGTGTGTTTCGTTGCCAACCTAACATAAACATGTATTGTAGATAAGAACACATCTTTAATTCGAATCCCCTATATATTTTGAGAATAGCGTAGCAACAATTCTGGATGCTCAAACGAGCTATCAAAACTGATGCATCACTGTTTTCTTATCACTGACTTGTATTCATAACGAGGATATATTAAAAATACATAAGTTACGAAACTCATTAGTCGCCGGGCAGAAGCCCGCGACTTCTATTTTTAATAGGTTTTCGGAAATCACATGGGAGGGGGGGTTATTATTAGATTTTTTTTTTTTAAATGTCTTGAACATATTTCAATTGCGTTTGTTTAAAAACACTAAGTTATGACACATTTAAAATGAAATAATATTCCGATGTTTTAAGTATGTGCAGTTTCTTTATTCTGACTTGCATTTACGTTTTTGTGTTTTATTTACGAAGACAAAACAGTCCCTATTAGCCAGACTGCGATACTTTATTTTCATAAACTATGTAATCAAAAGGCGATAACTACAAACCTTTACGTCGCACAGTCTATTTTTTTTACATACGCGCACCTGCTTGCAGAAGACTATCGATATGAAAATCACTTCGAATTCTCCTTTTAATAGATAAGTATCAACATAAACTGGTAACAGAAATATTTTGTGAAATTATGTCTCAAATATAAGCCGGTTTATCGGTCGTGAACGTCGAAACGCCTTTTCCTCAGTTCGTGACCTAGTTTCATATTGCCAAAATGTAAACAAAGCGAAGTAACCGGAAGTAAAATGTAAACTTAGAAAAGTGACTTGTTTATGCGGACAAAAAATGTCGCACGACGAATTGATTTCTTAAACGTCACGAAACGAGTGCATGGGTCGAACGTAGGAGAAAGAAAGATAATATAGAAATGCTTTTTTTCACTCGAATGCAGTGGAATAAAACATGCACTAAAGCTGTGCCTGATTTGTTATTCACTTTCTTCGATGTCTGACACTACGCCTCGACTTGACACACGAGGGTCAACATTTCGAAAGAATGCTCAAACACATTATAACAGATAGATAGCTAATATTACACACTTGAATGATTAAATACATGTGATATTAAATGTTTATTTGGCTTACAACAAATTAAGAGAAGAACAAACTCTGATAAACAATAGATTTAGAAATAAAGAAAATCTGCTCTTTCGCACCCAATTAATTTCATACTTGCCACCTATTAAATAGTAATGGGACTCGCAATTGGCATTTCTCTTGCGCCAAACATATATTGTATGCATCAACGATTTAGATAAACAATTTAGCTGATATGTTGTTTCAAGTGTGGTCTACTTTTTAAACATATGAGGATAAATTTTAACATCTGTGAAATATTTATTATAATTATTATTAAAAAGGAGGAAGTTCATGTCTTCAGCAATTTAACCGTGTTCTCAATGTTTTAAGTGTTTAAAGGTTTTCATTGTTGCTTCAGACATGGAAAGGGTTTAATAGCTTTTTATTGCATGTAGATTTAAATCCCAAAATGTATTAATTTGTTGTGGTTTTATTGACAAATACAAAACATCAAAAATCCTGACCAAAAGAAATCCTGAAATTTGTAGATTTATGTGGGATTTCAAAAATCCTGGAATGTGTCCTTATGAAAACATTATGTGTATGTTTAGACTAATGCAAGTCAAGAATACATGTGTGTTAAAAAATAAATCAATGCAGTCTTTTCCGGCGACATTGATGCCTTGCATCAACTTTCTCTTGTATTCAGTATAAATCAAGTGATCATGCGAACATGTTGGCAACTCGACGGATTTGCTGGGTGCCTCTTGACATTAAATTATCGCCAGACCGCTGTACATCATACGTTCAAAAAATATATACGTTAAAAATGGTGGGAATAATGTTTACGTTTGTAAACAAAACGTAATATGTACACACTGAAGTTTTTTTTTTTTTTTCCATAGAATGTCTTAACACTCTGACATCCCTGTTCACCTGACATTTTATTTCTACAAGTTCCAAACATGTAAAAGTTCAAAGAAAAGAAGAACACATAGTAAGTACTGAACATTACAATACAATACACTTTCTGTATTGTCCCCTATGTTTGAGATATTGCAAGTACATTTATAAATTTCACAATTCTACAGGAATAAGAACAAATAAGACACGTGGAAATATTCCCATATACGGGAGAGGAAAAAGAATATAGATTATCTATGAACAGGCATGACACACATGAGCGGGTTCAACTGTTTTTCTTCTTCTTTACTTGGTGCCACAGGGATTATATGTAAACATCCGAGCCTTAAAATAAATGATACCAAATTGAGGTCTCATTTCTGTTATTTGTACACCAGAGCTGAAATGATTTTATAAGACCATTACGAAAGACAGTCATTAAGAGGTTATGTATTTCTTAATGCGTACACAAATCGATTGGGTTATATTTCCTCTTGAGAAGACGGGGATGTAGCGAAGCCGTATTTGCGAACAAAACTGATCAAAAACTTCAAAAGACCAGTACCCAAGAAATCATTACCGTTAGCACTACCCCGAGACTCTTTCCGACCGAATTGTGGCAATCATTGATTATTATCTTATCTATAAGGGTTATTTTATTTTTGTTTCGAGACATAACAAACCGTGAGCTACCAACCTGGTACGACATGGTGCAAATATGTCAGAAAGAACAGTACAAAATAATCTTATTTCCATGGGCAACACTCTTAGACTCTTCCCGATCGAATTTGAGGCAATTCTTGATAAATATGTGATCTATAAGCGATAGCATTAAATGGTTTAATCTGTTCCAAACCGCGACCTACCAACCTGCTAAACTGGAACACAAGGCTAATGTACCCTTTTGCAGTTTTAACTCTTAAATTAAGGTGCATTTCATAAATACTGTTTATGTCAATACACTGTTCAGAGAGGGCATTTCATGGTACAGTTAGGTATTAAGTTTTCACGGTGAAACGTGTTTCTTATAATATCAGTAGCATGCTCATAACTCTGAAAAATGTTTGTCATTCCACCAGACAAATGTCCAAGTTGTTCATACCAATTATACAGAAACGTGTCGGCAACGACTTTAGGTATAATCTAAGATTGGAAGTAAAAAAGAGGTTATGGTGAATTATCCCTTTCCTACATGCAGACGTATTTTAACACATCAAAAGTGGACAACCTTTGAAAACATTGTGCCAAACGAGAAATAGCTCACGATAAACATTTCTCCTTTTACCACAATGTGTTCACCTCTATGTAATAATTAAACTCTCATTAGTGAAGATTCTGAAAAATGCCAAGATGTTTTCAAAGCCGCCTGGAGCAGATTTATTGTATGAGCGAAATGATTAAGTCTTCGACGCGGTTTCCCTTACTCATGAATACACGTTGAAGAAAGGAATGTTACAGGTTAGTAATATAAAACACTCCCGTAAACATCGTTTCGTCCATTTCTATTATGGTGAGCTTTTAGGATCACTGGGAGGCCGTGGGACTTGGCCGCCGTCCGCCAACAATTAGTTTAATTGCTTTTTCATCCGAAATCATTAGGCCAATTTCGTCCAAACTTCAAGGGAATGTCGATTTTGAGATGACTGTTTAAATTTGCCCAAATGATAGAATTCCGTACAAAATATACCATACATATTTGTAAATTATACCCCCGTCTAAAACATTGGACCATTATTGACCGAACTTCATTGGAAAGAGCTTTAGGTGGTAGGCTTTCGGATTTCCAACACTATTTAATTCAATGCAAATCTCTGGTTACCATAGCGACGGTAAGGATTTGCGTTTTAAATGCCATCTCAACATCAACCACTTGGTCAATCTTGACAAACCATCATTGGCATGTTCCTTGGATGATAGTCTTTCAGAATTGCTAAAATAATCAAATTTCACGAAACTGGTTGTCATGGTAACGGCATTGACACACTTTTAAAGTCTTCTTGTTCAAAGTTATTACCTGGGTTTGATAAATTAACCACAAATCTTCATTGGTTGACCTTTTCTACCGAGGGTTATCTGATTTGCTGAAAAAACATGGCTGTGAGAGGACGTGGCTCGTTATTCTTTTATAGTATAAAGTAAAAACTTGAAACATCTTCTCGTCCATAAGTTAAGGCACGATTTGAAATTGTTGCTTCGTTGAGCATAAAATGGCCACCAGTTCGGTTTCGGTTTCCCTTGTATGTATGGAGGGAACACGTTGAAATGTATTGAAATTCTATTAAATCAGGTGAGCGATATATGACCGTCATGGCCCTTTTGCCAATTACTCTCCTACTGAACAAACTACACAATCAGCGTTTAAACGAATTGAATTCGAAGGCTCACTTAATTAAAGTTCTTCCCCGTATCTCTTTAGAAAGTCATCTTCACTCAATTAGCAAATGTTTGTCGCTTCTATCCTGTGAAAAAAGCTATTTCAATTCACAACTAGGCTCTGATATGTTTGCTTAATTAATTAATTGTCTCAAGTTGTTACTGTGGGATGAAGTTCGAAGGGTATTTAAGACGACATCTATGAGAAAACATACTTTGAACGCTATCATGTTCAGAACAATCAAAAACATTTAAATTAATATGGATCCATGTTTTCTTGTTTCTTTTTAAATGTGTCCGAAATTACAATATGTCTGTCTTTCTGTATGTCTGTGTGTTTGTGTGTGTGTGTGTGTGTGTCTCTCTCTCTCTCTCTCTCTCTCTCTCTCTCTCTCTCTCTCTCTCTCTCTCTCGTACATAGACGCTTTGAAACATCATAGCCAAAGCTCGCCACATGCAGCTCATATACATCTGAATTGTAAACATGTTCTTCTGATCATGGCATGTGAACAGTCAGAGGGTTTCCCTAAGCTCCATGCATAGTTGAACTTCGATATGCACGGGTAAACTATGAGCCTCTATCAACATATAGCTAATGTTTGTACGTTACGACGGGTAAGGATACATTCGTCAAACATAGTTATAGTGACAGCATATCACATGGCTCCAATGTACGCAATGTACGCATAAGCAGTAAAACCCTTTATTGCTTGACGTGACTCGTTTCCATTTAAAATTCTGTCACATGGTGAAAACACACAAACATTGTCTATGACACTTTTCCAACGTTTGATAGAAAACATCGTCTAGTGATTATTCATAAACATAGACGGGTTCGTATATCTTTGTCTAGGTTTGTATCGTGTTGTACAAACAGGAGTCTTACCATGGGAAAAGGCTGCCTAGATCGAGATCCAGTCAATTCTATCACCAGGGAAACTGCTATCATAGCGACAAAGATAATGTAAAGCGCGAGTGTCGATGGTTTGCAACACACGTTGGGGCCTTGGTTCGATAGATCTGTTGCACACAGTGAAGTAGTAAGTCAGTGTTACATGTATTTGACGGCTGTTGAGATGGCAGGATCGGTTGCGGACTTACTGTACATACGATTGTAAGAGCTAACACATTTCTTTATCCGGTAAAATCTTACGAAATTCAAAGAAACAAGGTAGAGATGTAATGAAACCAACACTTTATCGCTCCTAGACAGTCTTTCACTTACAACTTTCATGAATATTCAAAGTTTACCAAAACCAATATCTTTCACAATATTAGCCCGGTAATAAATAGATCTTCTCGATTGAGTTTTTCTCTTATGTTGATGATTTCTAAATTTGTTTTCTGTATAGTAATCTTATACTAAGACTAAAATCAAATAGAACACTTTACTTAGTTATCTTAATGCATGTACATATTTGTATTCATCAAGCAAATAGAAGCACGGCCATTTTATCGGAGAAAGCTAACCTTGAAAATCTAAGAGGATTCCATGAATTTTACTAGGAATTACATAAGTGACGAGGCAGTAGTTAATCCAAATAATTATTCTCTTTTCGACGGGATTGGCTGTTTATAAACCGTAAACATTCATATCACGATAGGACAGATAGTTTATGCATGCAATCCTATCAAACGTGTAGACAAAGTTTTTAGTAAACCCATGGTGTATAAAGAATTTATGAAGAGTTTATTGACATAAATAGTTAATGTATGCAATCCTATCAGACGGGTAGACAAAGTTTATATCAAACCCATGGTGTATAAAGAATTTATAAAGAGTTCATTGACATAAACAGTTCAGATGGAAAAAGAAATTTGATTAATATTTCGGAAAGCACTTTGTATCGTTCTACTTACAATATTCGTGTTTAATAATAATGCATCTATATAAGGAAGTGCTATTAGTTCGCCAAAGCAAGATACGTGATACTTCTTACAGACCCAACATGATACCGCTTGTTGAATATTAAAGAAACTATATACAACTGGTTAACACATTGTTTCAAGAAGTTCAAAATCTACACCGTTGACATTGAACAAAGGTGGTTAATGATCCAATATTTGACATTTTTACCCTTCAATGTATCATGTAAATCAGTCGAAATAGTCTTCAGAACCATTTAACTGATTTGCCATAATAACGTGATACTTTCGTTCAATAGGGAATACATATTATCATGATAGAGAAGGTTTTCCAACTATCAAAAGAAATCTGCACCAGTTTCTATTCCTACTTTACTAATGCTACCGAAATATCGGAACTTAGTCTGTGTTTGCTTCGACAACATGCTCAAACGGGAATGTAACATGAACATCGAAATACGTGACTTTGAGATGATTTGTTTTGTTTTATTGAGGCTTTAAGCAGTTGTAAATGATATTTCAGTTATATCACCACAACAGTTCACTTAGTCATGCCCCAAGTGTTAACAAACCAGTACTAGGCTAGGAAATGTGCTGCACAAAGGCGCTTCACTATGACCGACGCAACTTCAAAAGATCGAATCCGGGACGCCCGGTTTCAAATCCCTGACGCTTACCACTCGGCCACGGCAGATTCAGACTTTGTGATGATCGAAGGTTTTAGATGACTGCCTGGCCCCGTGCAGTCGAAACAAGATATTCGATGAATGTTCGGAATCCAATCGTAATAGCAGCATTTAAGTCTCTGCAGAACGATTAAGTTCAGTGTTCGTGAGCCGTTTTTTAGATAATAAATAGGTCCGCGGAACCTGGGGGTCTTTTAACTACAGTAGGCGCAATTTAATCGAAGCAGAACACAGAGATAGAAAATGCAAAAAATAATATCAAATTGTTTGGATATAAAAACAAAACGCACTTAGGGTAATTGCGTTTCCATGAAAGAAAGCCACCATTTTGCATGCATTTTATGTTTTCGAGTTTAACCTCATGTTATGTGATCATGTAAATCAATTCTTAAAACAACTACCCTTTAAGTTTCGGGTTATGGAGTATAACATTTATTTGGATGTAGTGATAGATTACATGCCAGCATTATTTATTGTGTAGATATTTAAGAGACATACGTAAGTCTCCGGATGAATTTGAACAACATTCCATGGCGCCAAGGTGTAATCCTGGTCCTGCTGAATTCATGCAACTGGTATCATCATTCTTGAATGTTAACCAGTTCGATTTATCCCCACGATTTAAAGAATAAATATATAGCGGACAATGTATAATACATCATATTTACGGTACGGCATGCCATGTCTGTACATCCTGATATTGTCCAATGATGTTCGCAAATTGTATTGCAATGTGTGGAGAGTGTAACATACAAATATTGTTTTCAGGTACATGTACTTATCACTTATTGGAATTTACATTCCCAAAGTTTCAAAATCGGTGTCTCTTGGATTGGCAGAGCTAAGAGCAATATTTATCATCGTATATACATCTATGCAGGATGGCGTAGGTTTATAATGGTCACTAAAATATCCAGACTTAAAATTGATTATTAAATGTGTGAGGAACCGTGTGTATACTTTATAAATATGCTCGCAAATATCAGTTAGTTGGCACTGAGGTTCTTCTTAGTGTGATATCTTTCTTTAATTGATTATTTTCTTATCTTATCTCACATAACGTGTAAATAATATGATTCACAAACACTTGAAATCCTCAGAGATTGTGTATTATTCAATCACTTCACAGTCTACAGAGAACTGCTCTTGTTAGAAATAGCCGTTGAATAGGAGTAACTTATGACATTTTAATTTAAACAAAAACTCAAGGATTGTTATTCTCAAAAGAGGCATGAGGATATCCTAGGTGCCATTTTAATACTAATTTTAAAACCCTATTACATGTTGAGCGATATTTGTATACAGACATCTCTTTCTATTTTAAACCTTTTTTAGCAAGATTTAGATGTTCTAATCATAAACTGAATGTTGAAATTGGGCTCCATTTTAATTTGTCAGAGATGATAAAATTTGTATATATTGTCTAATTTTAAAAGATAGTAGTAGTAGTAGATCTTTATTGCCTCCATTAACGGAGAGTGTTACATATATACAAATTATACGAAACACAAAACAATACAAACATAAAATAGACGTGTGACAAAAAAGTGACGAAAAATAACAGTAGTGAAATCAAACAACACAGTATGCATATATCAGCCTGTACAATATATATATGACTATATTTACACAGATTAGAAAATATCTATACAGTTGTACAATGCTACACCTAGCATATAAAACCTTGGCTCTCTCCATAATACCGAAAAACAAACTGTTATAAGAAAAACAGCCGTTTTCGTTTCTAAACTACTTAAACATATAGGTCAACAAAAACACAAGCAAGAAATTAAGTAAGCAAACATGTAATCAAGTAAATAAGCAAGAAAGTAAACTAAATAACTTAGCATTTAAATAAAAGATTAAACGTCTGAAATTCATTAAGTAAATACATGTGTATATACAGTTTAATTGGTAAAGAAAACTGGTAAGAATAGTGCATAATTATGATTGTTCAAAATTATATACCGATATGTTAATATGTCCATAATATGTGTTGAATTGTGTATTAATATATATGTTGTATTATGGGCCGGAGGCCTAATTACTTTAGTAATACAATTGTATTATATATTGTATTGTACTGTAGTTATTAACACAGCCTTAACTGTATTATTCAAATCAACACTAATAACAATATCATTGGAATCACCGAAAATACCTCGCTCTGCGTATCTTGGATCTGACGACACCGTATGAAATGTCATTTCGAATTAAACCCTTTGCATTCAAATCAGGATTTGCAGGTGCGCGTTTTCTATCCAATGACATCATACCACTATCAAAGTGGTTTATTTACGATCAGACCATCTCCGCTTCTCTATCTCGTCTCTACATATAAGCTATCTATCCTGATGGACGAGCATAGCTGACTTCACTCTCATGGAAATGATACCGTTTAAGATCACCTGTGTTTCTTTTTAGAGTACTCTATACAATATATATTTTAGTAAATTTTAACGATGTACATTTGAACCATCAACATATGATATGCAACTGGCTGGAATATCAAAAAGGGATAAATATGAAGCAGGAGTCTGCTGTTTGAACATATCTCCCGATGTGTACATATACATAACTAACTTCGTTCTTTAACAGATTGAACAAAGAAAAACGACGTAGACTATTGGTAACACAGATCGTTACAATAGTGTTCTGACATTACCGTTATTTTATCTCTACAGAAACATAATCATGATTTTAAAACTTTGTTTTTAAAATGCATATAAATAAATTCGTATTCATCGCGCAACATTAAACAAAACGTAGACATATGATAACATAACGATGCCGTTAAGATTGTTCGATTAATTCTATTCTTCTGTGTCTGATATTTAAATAAAACAGGAATACCTACATCGCCTATGAACACCTTTGGGAAATCTATTTCTTTGAATGTTCAGGGATACGTTGCCTTAGAGACTGTATATATACTATAAAATGTAAGATACGACGAGGATACAAACCCAGTAGCGCTTTGTATATCGGCTCTTTAGAACCCATCATTGGGTCGAAAACCTATTTACAGGTATTATTACACTCCTGTAGACACTGTCTGAGGCGCATTCCTCGAAAACTATTTTCGATGGTTTGAGAATTGATAGTAATTACTAATTACAATTAAACTGCATATTTGTCTTGTCATTTAGTAACGGCCACAGGAAAAACGACCTTAGAAGGCATTGCATTCAATAGCGATAAAATAAAACACATATCGTTAGTATTTTTAATCAAAATTGTTCTCCAGAGACTTAACGGATTTTTTAACGGTGATTGCAGAACGAACTGCAAATATCCTGATCGGACTGCCCGGAGGTGAAGACTGGTCTGGATCGTCGCTGGTTGCTTCACGTTCTGAAAGTCGGTTTGCGTTGGAATTGGCTTATATATGTTGCCGTTGTTAGGAATCGAGACGTCAACTTGCTAGAGAAATATACATCTAATGATAAGATAAGTGTATTTGGTTCAAAAAACGAAAGACGAATGAATGCAATTTGATTAATGGGGTGTACAGAAACTATAAATGATAACGTACGATGTCTCTTGATCTGAACATCAAATCTATCAATCCTCGGAGCAACTGTTTTGCCTAAATCACCAATCGACATTTTCTAAAATATCAGTTTTACTTTTGGGGAAAGACATTCCCATCATCAAATAGTGCTCAAAGCTGTACATGTTAGGTGAACATATTTTGGATTTGATTCAATCTGTAATATTGTTAGTGCTCACAAATGGCAAATATGTACACAAATATGTCTGATTAAAAGACAAATAAGGGTTTTTCCATCTATTTCATATCTTTAAACAAACTGCAGTTTCTTTTGCATAATGCTTTGCATTGATCAGGAATCAACCGCTGGCTTTGTGTCACACTATGCGTTTAACGCCCTATTTATGTTAAGTTCATGCGTCATGAACGATCTAAAAATCCCATCAAAGGTATTTCTGAACATACAAGAAGTAGTAAAATTGAAACAGGACTTCATCTGTGACAACTGAAATAGTTTAAAAGCCTCGTAAAACAGCATTATAAAATAAACATTCATCATTTTAAAAGCCAGGACCAATTTAATTAGATAGTTTAGACAATAGATAGTATAGTATGATGCAGAGAACATAGGAAATGCACTATATAGCCCGTTGATCTCTTTTTCGGCGAATTAGAAAATATCACTTTGTCGATCATTTGAAAATGGAAGTCATTTTTATAACTATACAATGACCTCACAGGTTGTATATGCACAGTGAAGATTCCCACTCACATACTTAACCATTTCAGAACAAACTGGAGCAATCTTAAATCTGTGGAAACAAACTACGAAGTTCACGAAATAAACATATCTTTGTAATGGCGAATGACCACTCAAGAAAAGAAATGGATTTTGTGAATACATTACTCAAATTTTCAGGACTTAATGTGTCTAGGTAATATACATTAATCGTTGCTCTAGCGTTGTGTCGACGTATTCAGGATAAAACGGTATAAGTTTTCGAATTATAGACACTAAGTGGAGACATTACTTTCTCTCCTACAAATATTGCGAAACATTTAAGCTGTTTCTATGACACTATACTCAACGTATTTAAAATCGTAAATCTGGTTTATTCTGTCTACGGACTGCATAGATAGATAGCAATAACGAAATGCAAAGTCGCAAAAACATAAACTCAAAGACTATCAGTAAGGACGGTATAAAACATGACACTATTTGTATGTTAAATGATACTTACGATGCTATTTAGATTGAAATTGAATTTTAAATATACGATGCTCTCTGTATCCATCCTAAGCGTCATAACAACATGGACTTCTAAACCGCTGTCTGTACATGCTATCGGATCTAAAACTATACCGTTTACTAGGGCTTCTGGGAACTATACCGGAGTAATTGGTGAACAGTGCAGAGACAGATAAAGATGCAAATATCCTACGATTAGTGTACTCCGTCCCTAAAGTAAAACATATATATTAAGTCGAGGCTGTCAGTAAAAACGGGAGTTATGAGTGTACGATCAGCCTGTAAATATATGTATATACTGATAGTCTATAATAACGATTATGTACAAGGCAATTTACAGGAAGACGTGTTAAATTAAAGTCATAATTATCAAACATATACAAAAATGTGTTTTTTTATTTTCTATTAAAGTCGATCGCCATAAACATCACCCCATAACAAAATGTATGGTGGTGTTAAATTAACATTCGACGAGAACGTTGAATTCAGATTGGAAGTGTATACCACTGAGTTATTATTGAAGAAGTCGCATAGTTTCCTCTGTGTAATCCTTTCTATTGTGTAGCGTTATATCATGAAAACGTCTACCTATTTATTACATTAGTAACGATTGCTTTCAACCTCTAGACGCATTAGTCCTGATAATTTGAGCGATGCTTTGAAATCATCTATACATTATGTCTGAGGTCAACTTTTTTTTTTTTAATCAAACGAAATTTTTCATCGCTTATCAGATTTTCCGCTACACACACGTACTACATTCGCTCTTCCCAATGTTCTGTTTTGTACGTCTTAGTCAAGGCATGTGTCTGTCTGCGGTCTTACTTTAGATTTCATACTTTAGCTTGCAATATTTGAATACTATTTTTGTTTAAGGACTTTTTTTGAGAGGCGATATGCTAAAACCAACATTAAGCATCTGTGCTCAGTGTTGATACGGACCTGACAGCGTATCCGCGCAATCTTATCTGGTCTTGTACTGTTCGCAAATTAGTCATAGGTGGTTTAAAGAAAGTTCGGGTAAACAGCATCTATTTGGATCCTTGGCATGGATGCACGGCGAAGTCATGTCCACAAGTGCAAAGTTCGGTAAGTTTACCGGTATCTTTTGGCTTCATTGGCATGGATGCACGGACAAGTCCTTGTGTCCGCATATGCAAAATAAAAGTTCGGGTTTTTGGTTAACCGGTATCTATTGAGACCCTGGACATGAATGCACAGATAAGTCCTTGTCTGCACGTGAACAGTTTACGTTAATGTCTAAGTTCGTAGAGCACGGCTCAAACAAAGCAAGCCGATGCGACTTCAGTAAACTGAGTTAAGGGTGTTCCCTGTTCACCTTTGTACGTCCGGACAACATGAATGACAACACGTTGTCTGTACAAACTACAGTGGACTCGCAATAACTCGAACACGGACTCATTCAAATACAACGTGTAATCCGTACCAATGCAACTTCGCGTTATTTGGAGTCGATTGCTAGTTTATTTTAAAATGAACACAAGTATCTCCATTGATACTGTGCACATATGTCTGTACGTTACATGGACAACGTTACTTCGTCTGTACATTACATGGAAACGTTACTTCGTATGTACGTTACATGGACAACGTTACTTCGTCTGTACGTTACATGGACAACGTTACTTCGTTTGACGTTACATGGACAACGTGACTTCGTCTGTACGTTACATGGACAACGTGACTTCGTATGTATGTTACATGGACAACGCGACTTTGTCTGTACGTTACATGGAGAACGTTACGTCGTCTGACGTTACATTGACAACGTTACTTCGTCTGTACGTTACATGGACAACGTTACTTCGTATGTACGTTACATGGGAAACGTTACTTCGTCTGTACGTTACATGGACAACGTTACTTCGTCTGACGTTATATTGACAACGTTACTTCGTATGTACGTTACATGGACAACGTTACTTCGTCTGACGTTACATTGACAACGTTACTTCGTCTGTACGTTACATGGACAACGTTACTTCGTCTGTACGTTACATGGGCAACGTTACTTCGTCTGTACGTTACATGGGCAACGTTACTTCGTCTGACGTTACATTGACAACGTTACTTCGTCTGTACGTTACATGGACAACGTTACTTCGTCTGACGTTAAATTGACAACGTTACTTCGTCTGTACGTTACATGGACAACGTTACTTCGTATGTACGTTACATGGGCAACGTTACTTCGTCTGTACGTTACATGGACAACGTTACTTCGTCTGTACGTTACATGGACAACGTTACTTAACATCAAATAAATAAAAAACAACGACTATTTCCAGTACTTCTTAAAGTACTATGGACGACTAAAATTGTGATCAAGTAAACTGATTTTTTTTTTTTTTTTTAAATACATATTGATTTGAATGCGATATTTATTTTTGTAAAATCCATTAGATGTATATAGCTACAACGAGAGTTCAAGGTTAAATCTTAAATTTGCCTGCTTCCAAAAATGGGAAAAACATATTAACTCTTTCAGCGCCAAAGGCAATATTGAGGTTTTTGCAAACAATACTGATTCAGGCGAGTCAGCTCGAAATGAGCTGCCTCACCTGAAATCAGCATTGTTTTACCTCAAAATAATCCAAACTTTTATTACCTGAGAAATGGAGACGCCCGATTTTGAACTGGGAAGAGTCTACTTTAAACAATACGGCGCTGAAAGAGTTAAGTCTTGACCTCGGACGGGACAAATGGTAAACGTGAAATATATACTTAAAATCATTCGGAATTAATATGTCTAGAGGTTAAATCGTTACAAATGTTTAACGTCGATGTGTTCGTAAACAATGAAACCATTAGTTTTTGGGATAGGGGCGTTTCGCCACTATCCCATAGCGAAGCTGCTTTCGAAAAGTCGGATTAAAGCTGCAACCGCAGTCCACATGTGTATACCTACACCAAAATCGAGTTTTGATTGGTTATAATCTGCCTTTTCAACGATTTCATTGGTTCGACCGAATCACGAAACCCTCCGCTTGCATACATTTATGAGACAAAATAGTTTCTATGAATGAAACACACTCTGAACTATGGTTGACCTCAATGTCAGTAGTGTGAGGTAACGTCGACCGTTCTGTGACCCCATTAGTTTACAACAGTCGACTTATAGAGAAATGTGCAAAGCACTGTAAATACAATTATTGAAAGGAGTTGAAACCATTGTGGCAAAAGTAGAAATTGCCTACGAAAAGCAATTTCCTCTTTTGTCACAATGTTTTCGATTGTCGTCTGCTGCACATGCGTCTGTAAGCGTCTGTAGGCGGAAAATGGTTACATCCTTCCCATGGAAGCGGAACCCTTTCCGTGATACTATAACAGTTCGAATATTTAAAAAATATTGTTGAAAATGGAGCTATTGCTGACAATGAGCAATTCCTCCTTTTCACACAATTCTTTCAAACACGTTTCAAATTAATTCTTTTCATATTTAAACGTTTTACTATGGACGTTCTTTCCCTCTTTCTCCCTTCCGGACACATTTTGAATAACATGCTAGAGATGAATGATTACGAGCAATTTTGCCTTACATCAAGGGGAAAAATATATAGTTGAAACCTTTGTGGAAAAAGAGGAAATGGGTCATGATAAACAATGCTGCAGCCGTCTGCTGCACATGCGTCAAAAAGCGACTGTAAGCGGGAAAGGGTTGAACCGTTCCCGTTATAGCTACTTAGTTACAAACAAATGTTGAAAGTCTATTTACAAACGGAGCAATTGCTGACAATGAGCAATTCCTCCTTTTCAAACAATGCTTTGAAACATGAATCAATTTGTTTCTATAACCTAGATAACGAAAACATTTGTCTACAGTTATTATTTTAACCTTTGCCCCTTTTAGACACATTTGACTAACCTTAACAGATGAATGATAATCAACAAGTTTGTCTTTTTCCACAATGTTTTCATCACTATTCAAAATCATACTTTTATTAATTCAGGTCAATAGTTATGCCTTAGTTCAATGTTGTTTGCTGTATATTTAGTCTATGTGGTCAAGGTTAAGGAATACTGTAAACAAACTTGTTACAACATAATTCGTCCAAAGAGAGAGGTCCTACTGTGTATACATGCCATGAAATAATGTTACAAACGGTCTCACCGCTACTGGGGAATTGTTGGTAAAACAGGTCGCGTTTTGTGTTGAATATTCTCATGTGTCGCTGTATGTAGACCCTACTAGGAAATAGAAATTAAATCTACAAATTATAGATAAGTTAATTTCAACATTGATTGATTGGGGTTTAACGCCGTTTTTAACATTTCTTCAGTCATATCACGGCGGCCAGTTCACCTACAAATGTATTTCCTGGTTTTCCCAAACCAGTACTCCTCACAACAATCTTCCCAAGCAACTGGCTGCGTTTCCACATAGACTTAGCCCATTGGTGAAAGACGAATGACGCATGTCGCATTGACTTTTGTCAAACGTCGGAAAGAAATTTGGCCGAATTTGTCAACACATCCGAGTTATAACCGCAAGGTCATTATTTATTTTATAATTGAGAAGCTTCTAGCGATTTTGGGACTAAAATTATAATGTATATGCATTTGCGTTAATTTAAGACTCAACGTTCATCAACGTGTAATATAGTCCTAGATGTATCTGTTGACAAATACACTAGAAATGTAGTCTAAATAGGTTTTTGAAAATTAACCTTGACGGTCCGGTCCCGTTTCGGAGATACAATTAAATTGCAAATACTTTACAAATACCATAATCTAAGCTGACGTGTTTTGACGCATCGGACCAGTCTTCTGTAATCAATACTTTATGAGTTGTCTCCGTCTGTAAAGCTTGGAGGTATAATCCGGCGTCCGGCCGGCTGTCTGCCTGAATGTGCATTCGTCCGTCCGTCATGGATTGCATGTATTGGTTAACACGTTGTTTCTGTATGGCAGATTTATTTCAAAGTGGTCACAATTATACCCGTGTGATCAGGAAAACGGCAAAGTACTAGGTACATAACTCTGGTCTGTTTTTACAGTTATCTCCATTTTTCCTTATTTAGTTCAGCGATTGTCTCAATTAACTTTCATTGTATCAATTTCAAACTTGGTTTGTAGGTAACTTATGACCTACAGATTTGCAGTGCACCATAACCATAAATTTAGCATGCTGCGTTTGGAGTGTGTATATTTTTGTCTTTCAATGTTCTCACTTATTATATGCAACACATGCGTTCCGTGAAATTCCCTTTTTCGTTAATGAGTGCTTCCCCAAGCTTTGTACTTCGTCAAATCTAATCTGTTTTTTAGGTGTAAACTCAATTTTTTCATTTCTTCGGTTATTGTCTCAATATATGTCCAATATATCAATTTAAGACTTGGTGTATAGGAAACTCAGAGCTGCAATTGTGCAGTGCAAAAGAAACATAACTCTATCATGCTTTCGATCGTCTTTCATTTATCAGCATGATTACAATATACATTGTGCATCTTTAGTGATTTCTGAACTAGAAATATTTTAATTAAGGGTAGCTGCTCGGGTTTTTTTTGTCAATCTTTTGTCCTTCGATATTTTGTTTATACAAGAAAAGGGTAAAACTTTGACAAATGAGGTATATGTTATTGGCAGGCAAAATGTGTTGCTTCAAACATTTTTGGTTTGGTTTGTTTAAAGGTAATTGTTTCATTGTTTCAACAATGTTTGTCCATATGATCTATGCCATACGTTTTCAACTTACATATGCCCCTATACCATCAGCGCTTTCAGCGCTTTGATTAGGATTAGTTAAAAGAAGTACATAGATATGTGTGACCTGGTGTATAGTAATACAGTACATAATACAAGAAGGAAGTATCTCGCAAAAGTAGAATAGTCTTTGGATGTTACTGTTTTGTAAAGTGTTTACAGAGCCGTAGAACTATATTAATGTTCGTGTCATTCAACATTACGTCCATACAATATAGCTTTTAGTTAATAAATGAGCCGTCTCGCGAGAAAACCAACAGTGTGGCCTCTGCGTAAAGTTTTGACACGGATCAGCCTTAGCATGCCGCGCAGGCTAACCCGAATAGACACTTTTCGCCTCCTGTGGATTTTCTGTTTCAGGAATCACTACTCTATACATCTTTCCCCCTAAGACGGAATGTGTCGGCCGGATCAGTCTGCGCGGACAGCGCAGGCTGATCTGGTCGATACATTACGCAGATGATATGAGCCGTACCGCGAGAAAACCAACATTGTGGACTCTGCGTAAAGTATCGACCCAGATCAGCCTTAGCATGCCGCGCAGGCTAACCCGGATAGACACTTTTCGCCTCCTGTGGATTTTCTGTTTCAGGAATCACTACTCTATACATCTTTCCCCCTAAGACGGAATGTGTCGGCCGGATCAGTCTGCGCGGACAGCGCAGGCTGATCTGGTCGATACATTACGCAGATGATATGAGCCGTACCGCGAGAAAACCAACATTGTGGACTCTGCGTAAAGTTTCGACACGGATCAACCTAAAAGCATGCCGCGCAGGCTTACCCGGATATACACTTTGCGCGTCCTGTGGATCTTTAGTTTCAGGAATCATATCCCCATGAGACGGAATGTGTCGGCCCGGATGAGTCTAGGTCGATACATTACGCAGAGGCCATGATGTTGGCTTTCTCGCGGGACGGCTCAAATGACTCTGATAAGACAGTGGGAATTAATTGGAGATTATTAGTCAACTTTTAGAAAACATGTGTCTAAAACGTCAAATGTTATTGAAGTTAAATGAAAAAACAACAACATACATGTGAACCCTTTCCCTATTACAAGTACCTTTGTTAATCCGCTTGAATAAAGAATACACTTATTTTAAGAGTTTACAACATCTCGTCAAATGTGCAGATTTACAGATACATGTATATAATACATGTAATTGAAAATGATAAAATATTTAAATATTTGAACTTCGACATTTCTTAAATCCAAAGTCGGAAAATTCGCTAGTGTTCTTACCAAAGTAAACCGTAACAACCAAGTATACATTTAGATGAAGTAAATTATAACGTCACTTGAAATATGATTCGATAGATTGATAAGCAAAATACCCATCCTTAACCGTTAATGCCCGAATTCAGACAAAAGGGCTGACCAGTGTGATGCTCTTCTTCAGTACAAGTTGAGTGAAATAATAGTTACAGACATAACACAGTGTAGTAATCGAGACGGATGTGTCTAGCTATTCTTGGAAATCCTAGCTATTGCATTGAGTCGATAGTATCATGATAGTAGTTAACAAGTATTTAAAAAGTATTAATACAAAGAGTTAAATATACTATATTGCATTTTGGTAGCGTGCAAGACACGCAATGAATGTCTAAACTGTGTTGGCTCAGAGTAAACTACACATCCATGCTTTGCGAAATTGTAAGGTCATCAATCTTAAGATTCTCTATTTAAGAAAGAAACACACACGCAGCTACTTTTGAGTTATCCATGTATTCTGCTAAGTACCGAATGAATCATAAGAAATTGAGAGTCCAAAAAGATCATCCTGATGAAGCAGAAAGAATACAAGTTGAATCATATTTTAATTAAGTGAACTTTATATCATGGTGTATGAGGAGATGTGTCTACATGCAGAGAGTCTTTACCACTTTCCTGCCTTTTTCGAGTATTTGTTCCTACTGTATATAAAAGAAAATTTGTATAGGATTTTAAGTTATTGTATTAAGTTGTTATCCATAACCTTATATGTTCAAACTCAAAACATATTTACGAACAACATAGCACACTAAGACGTACTAATTTGCATTGTGACCTGGTAAACGTCTATGAATCGATATAAGGTTTGTACAACACTTGACAAAACAATTGATTGTTCTGTATTTTACGACGCTTTCAACAAGATCACGCCGTTTCCTGAGTAAGTAACAAGTACTACTGACCAATTAATCCTGATAACAGCCCTACAGTGGTTACGCTAGCCCCGCAACCATGAGCGCAGAGGAGGGCAGCCATTACTACCATTTTTAAAACGTTGGTATGACCGGGCCGGGGATCGAATCTTCGACCTCCCACACCCGAGGTAAACCGCTCTACCACTACACCACCAAGGATGTTAGAATATAGTAAATACATGCTACACAAACAAAATTAATTTTAAATATTGGAGAACATATTATCACCCTTTAACGTCGATATTTCATATGTAGACTAATGACCGGCTGGCCCAAGAATCAATGCCATTCTGTTACAAGTATTAAATGGCATCTGGAGGATAAACCGTAATATTAAAATACATAAGTCAAATTTACAGGACAAATATTATCTTCTGTAATTTAGTATGAATCGGCTTCTATGTCACACAGAGATCATAAACCCGGCTAGCTAGACATATAAGATGGCTAATCAAAGCATCAGTTTTCTTTTTACACAATATTATATGACCTGACCTCGTCATTTTACAAAGTATTATATCACCCTCATTCACTTGACACATGAGCATAGTTCCCCTTATCATCCTATCGCGTATTTCGTTGCTTAACACTGAGCACGTAAAACAGAAACCTTGTTCAATTACAACCTAGACATTTACAAATTATTATATCAATCCTATTCGTAAACAGTTTACTATTTATTTGTTCATTTGCATTCATTTTAAGAATCACCATTAGTGTCACCTCTGATCATTTTCAATCTATCATAGCACACCATTTTATTTAAAAAATGATAATTTCACTTTAATAAGTTTTTAGAAATGATCGAATCATCCTTAATAATTTTACGAGAGCATTTCACACTTTTTCATTTTTACAAATGATGATATTCAAATGTTCCTCAAATCAGAACAATGTTTAATTGTTAGAATCTCCAATTACTGTACGGTTAGAGGCCAATGTCATTAAAATCAGACCAAACAACTAAAAAAAACAATGTAACACTAAATAACTCACACATATTAATTATGCTATCAGCTATTTAACAGCGATGAAAAGACAGTTTTAAAATTATCAAAGTGTATATACTTCGCAATCAAAATTAGAAATATGAAAACAAACTCAAATACGCCCAACATAATCAACAGTAAAATGATAAAATAAGAGCAAACGTAGCAGAAATATAACGTGGTTCAATCCCACCTACAGTGACAATGTCTCTTCCATCATCGGACAAACGCTATTTCATCTCTTAGACAAATGCTTCCAATAGGGCCACCAACTTAACAAACTACTGAACAGAAACACCATGAAACTAAGCTTCAAATGATATTAACTACCCACAACAAATATCTATCAAAACTCGAGCCAGAGCTATAATATAACCACGACAACTGTAACTGGATCTAACCAAAAGTGCCACCTAGCCGGAAAATGTCTCACCACTAGTCTGATATACGAGGTCACAATTACCCGTCACGATAACATGAACCACCATACTTATATATATCTTACATGCAACTGTTTTCATAGCTCCAGCTTCATGAACAAAGAAAAGAAGAATGCCACAACATTGAGTGAGCACATTTTGGGCATAAAGAACAACAATGTGCTGTACTCAATAACGTTAATAGTCCTAAACAGAGCTAAGCCTTATCCACCGTCTAATATAATAAGCAACCTTTGTCTAGAAGAACAAGAGGGCCAAGATTGCCCTAAATCGATCACCTGAATGATAGTAAATTAGAAACAAATATTTAACTGCAAATACCTGTGACAATTTGATCAAGAGTTCAAATGAAACTGCAAGGAGTGGACACTCAGTTAAAGAAATAGTTTATCAGTAAAAGCCATTTTTAAAGTTCGGACATTTTGCCCCCTTTCTGATGCCGTAGCAACCAAAGTTCTCAATTGAATTTAAATCTTTGAACAATTTGGAAAGAGGGCTACCAAAGGAACATTCTTGTGAAGTTTGGATGAAATTGGTCCTGTGGTTCAGGGGGATATGATGTTTAAAGCTTAACAACGGACGACGACGGACGACGGACACAAAGTGATCGGAATAGCTGACCTTGAGCCTTTGGCTCTAGGTGATCTAAAAATACTTCATCATCCACAGACCAGACATGTCTGCTTTGAACAAAAGGAATGAACTCACAAGTGCATGTCGCCATAGAAAAAACACTTAATTGCGCATCATTTCTGAGTGACATTTTGTGACCAATTATCATTATATGAAATACCAGGTATAAAACTAATAATCATGCGTAAACAATGATAACATTGTTGAGTATGCTAGTTGAAATATCACTCTGTACTTAGTTGCTGATGAGTGAGGACATATATTGTCATAAAGAAACAAATTTGTAAAAACATGTAAAATATTTAATTCCAAATTTCATATTATATGTCATTTTATGTTCTTTGATATGCATTATCGGATGAGATAAAATGTTTTATCACATAAATACCCTTATTTTCAAGTTGAGAACAAATCACGGAACAATGATATCCAACATGTGTGATAACAAAAACACGTCATACACGCGACTACTGATGACGTCATTTTGACCTTTATCTTTATTATGTTTATTGTTAAGTTGTTAAATTTTACACATTGAAAAATGCAATAATACGTTATTTTGAATAAATAACGAGTCTTAATTGTTTAAAACATTGTTGTTTTTTTTCTTCTTATTCAAAAATGGTGAGGACTACTTTTTTATGCGGTTAATCACAAGTTCTCATGAAGAATAGGTTATTCGGTCTTTATTTTGATGTTGTCAATATTTTTCATTAAAACACACTGTTTAGGTGATAAAAAGAATCCATCACTCGTTTTACTTTGGAGAAGATTTCTTAAATTCGTCTCGAAAAAGAGAGTTATTAACCTCGCAAAGAGGCTCGGTTAATAACCGTCTTTTTCTAGACTCATTTAAGAAATCTTGATCTCCAAAGAAAACTCATGATGGATCCTATATGTGTCGCATGGCATATGATGGGCACTGCTTTCACTGCGTTTTGTTAACTAAATAATATATGTGTGTATGTATGTGTATATATCGATTTATATCACATGAGATGTAATGGACACTGCTTGACAAACTGTGTTTATGTTATATAATACATAATGTATGTCGCGTTTGTTAAACTATTTCTGTATTATGGACCGGCGGCCTAGATTTCTAAATAAAGAATTTTCATTGTCATTATCATTGTCAGTAGTTGAACACTTTTCTGTTCAAATAATATCCTCATAATTTTCCTGAAACCTGATGTGGTGAAACAAACAACAAACTGAAGCATTTCTAAAGTTTCAGAAATGCCTTGTCAAGTCTGAGCGCCTGGTTAATGTTTATACCAAAACCTGACAGCCATGCCCCACAAGAAAACAAAACGAGGATCGTACAATCAAATTTAAATTCTTCAACTGTAAAATTTGTGTGGCAGTTTGACAGAATTCTACACGAAACAAACCACTTTTTCATTTTGTGTGGTGTGTTTTATTCGCCTCGTTCACGGTATGCTGACAGGCGTTTGACAAGCTGGCCTTTTCATACATTAAATGGTTGCACCTCAATCTTAAAGGTACGCTTAAAGGTACACTACGCATACATGGAGGAATATAACATAAACTAATGCAAATATGATCTCCTTTTATTAAGGCTTCGTAGATTTTCGAATTGGAAATACATTAACCAGTCTGCATAACATAGATTATGATCACCAAAGTGCTGAAATGTTTTTTTTAAAAATACGATAACATTGAAGTCACTCATGCTCAAGGCATTGCACTTTCTTCCAAATTCTGCTGTTAGTAGTCTCGGGTCGGTTGTCTGATGGGCATTTGAATTAGACGAAAACAGTAATTGTTAAAGTCTGTCGCGAGAACGTTTTTATACAAGCGGTTCGTTCATTTCCTAACATACCCGATATGATACAGCATATGCTATCTTACAAGTTAATTAATTTGAATGTAAAAGTTGATATGTAAGAAATAGCACGTCTGTGATAAACATGGATGTAAATATGTGAAACATTCTGTGAATTATTGGGATCGTTTGCTTATGCCACTTGTATGGAGTTCGGTCCGTTAATAGAGTGCCTGCTATTCAACATGCCATTCATTCCACTCCTGCTCTTGACGTCTTATTTCATTTATCGTCGTTATAATCAATTATCGGTGACTTTCATGAACTTTGTGAAAAGTTACAAATGTATGACATTAATACACATACAAAATGCGGCGGCAACATATTCAAACAATCATGCAATTTTACACACCGTATATGGAACTTCATCTAGTAGCTCTGTGTTCCATAGTCACAAAACTCAAAACCTGTTTTGCGAAACCTATATAGGTTTTGTCGATATACCGTTCCTTAGTCGGTTAACCAAACATGTTCTACCTGTTTTCCATTCATAAAACAGGTAGATTTCGTTCCGTTTGATAGGCATAGCTTAAACGTGTTTACGTTGTGTTTACTATGGAACACAAGGATGGAATCAATGATTTGTTACTGTGTTTACACAGTATGCTATTCAAAATTGGAGTAGGTACGAACTGTATGCCGTTAGAAGAGAAATAATTACAAAACTCGACGCCGGCTCGGTCTGTTGGGAATATTAAATAGTAATTTGTCGGTTTGCTGGTTTTGAATATTTGTAACTGCCATTATCTTTCTTTGGAGCGAGCAATTTTCTAAAATTAGTTTTCCAGACGAAAGACATATGTAACCAAATACACGGATTTTAAATTAAAAAATATATTTGTTCCGAGATCAATTTGTAAGGTGAACGGGAGTTATAATAACAATTTGGTATTATTATGATTATTTTAATTTCTCAGTCTGTAATTTGTCATCATCTTTTCGACAAAAAATTGTGTTTACTTACTCAGTTCATTCAAATTGCAAACATACTTTTTCGCTAGCATGTATTTGCACAATTAGCCTGTTTATTCTGTCTTATTAGGTTTTCAGTTAAGGAATGCTGCTTCAAAAGAGATAATAGCATCAGCCGATTGAATTTAAATCTGACATTCTCATTTGTGTCGTCCTGGTTTTCGTCAGCGTTATTTGAAACAAGCAGTTATTACAGAATCGTTTCTAAGGGAAAACAAGACATATTTCACCAAATAAACGTACATTTAATTTACACATCCATTCCCGAGACAATACTGATTTATTTAAACGTAATTGAAGTAGTCTGCATTTGTTATCTAAATAATGAGGAAGTAATAAATACGTCAAATACCAACATATTTACTATTTACTGCCGTTCCTAAACATACTCATTCCCATTTTTAACGAAATGATGTTTATAGTATGTTTTGTTTATCTAAGAAACGAATATCTTGTTTAATTTCAGAAATAGGATTACACAGTCTTATAAATCGGAAACAGACATATTATGGTTTTTGACAATAGTTGATTTGTATAGTATTTTTCAATTGTAATCCATAATCTATTACCCTTGTGTATTATACATTGTTTTTAGTGGAGTGGTAATAACGTCCATTTCAGAAGCTTGAGATCAGGGTTCAATCCTCGGGCGAGCCATCCAAAAATACTTTTAAAAGGGTAGTGTTAAGCTTTGCAGTTAGAGCAAAGCGACTGATGAATTGATATCAGGATAAATAATACTAGAAGAACTGATACTTTATCCAGAACAAACATGTTATATAATTTAAATACTGTTGAAAGCTACGTTGTACTGATCATCCATACAAACACATCTAAAACACCATAATTAACAGAGACGCACACATGAATAGAATGACGTATTATAGCTTAAACGTGACCGCGATTCTACGATATAGAGATAAAGAACGCCTCACTGCATATGGACGATGTAAAACTATTTAAATACTCCCGCTAAATAAAGACAAATGACTGGCACCAACATCATTCCTTCTCATTAAAACAGATCAAGGTATTAATTAAGAACCCAATATTATCCTATATTGCAGGTTCTGGAGAACAACAACTAAGTCGCACCATCGATAGACCTACCTCGGAAGCTTTACATGGATGTGCGTCGTCTTACAGCTGCGTACCGTGAAAACTCACGTGAGCTCGTGTATATATACATATAGTCTCTCCAAAGTAAACTCTGTCTGCGTGCATGTACTATGGACCAGTGTGCAATTTTTGACGTAAATGGATTGCAATTCTTCTGGAATTATTACGATATCCCTTTTTGTGAATACTATTCAGATATACATTAAGACATACATAATTCGTGATAACTAATGTAAGACTGTAAATACCGCATGCGGTGGTAGCCGTATCCAAACACACAGTCATGTAGCTCCTTTAATTCCATAAATTCCTAAAGCATTATAGGTAAAGAAGATATTATTCCTCGGGTTAAAATGATATATTGTTTTATAGTACAGTGTCTGTAACATAATATAATCTTAAACTTATATTCTGCCGGTGTTTGTTATCTATCAAATGTTATATCACAGATGTGTAGGAATACAACGAATTGTATTACCGGATAACGGGTATGGCGCTCGATCATAAACAGACATACGTGATAAGACAAATTGCATTTGCTACTGTCCTTACGTACGAATGGAGTAGTTTACTATCCAAACCGAGTCTGGTGTTTTGGAGTCTGATTGCATCTGTCCAACGTGAATACTCAATTTAGCCTTTTTAAACTCACAGTCACGCCAAAGCTTTCTCAATTTGCCTATATAGTATGTTTTCAAAGATGATGTTTTTGACAAAAAGACTACTGTGTCACCTACTTTTCAGTATGCCAATATAACTGTATGTCAAATTAAATAGGAGTCTGACAAAACGACAATACGTGTCACCCAATTTTCGGTACCTCAAAATAACTTAATATGAAACTAAATAGTAATGCAATAATACGTAAAACTACCCTTTTTAAAGTCACATATAAGAAAATATCAAATAAAGTTGAACCGATTTTTACTCATTTGTCATTCAGTTCTTTATCGATTAGTATATCCAAACCCTTCATGAAACCTACAATGTCAACGATTGATATTTATAAGATCAGTAATTATTCATAGCAGGGCATCAGCAGACAGACAAATTACGTTAAATGTTATATTGATGGTACAACGTAATCTATATCTCTAGCCACGTGCTATGAATTATTCATTTCATGACCAAGGTCAAATAAAAGATTTGATAAGACTAAATGTATGTAACCACCTGGTTTGCATATAACTTGTTCTCGTGTGTGAAGACTAACATTTATGCAGTTTACTACTTGTTAAAGCTGTGTGACAACAGGTGAACTTATTCAGAAGGAGAAAATTTCCTTTTTTGGCCACAATTGTTCCAATAATATTACCTTCTTTTATATATAGATAGTTTAAGCGATTTTCTGCATGGTTTAACCCATATCCAGCCTTTTTGAAATTATAAGAAACATAACGGGGCATCTAAAAGAAACAAATCGTCCTTAGGAAAGGCATGCTGTATTCTGAATTAATCCTAAACTATAATAATAAATTTACAAAAGAACCAAAATATAACTTAACGCTCACACATCAAACATGTAGGTCACAAAATATATTTTAAATTTGTATTATTTCTGCTTAGATGAGTTTGCAGAAGTGTACACTACTTTGTGAAACAGTCAATCCTTTGAAAGGAATTAAATAAATCAAAAGACGATGGAGCCGTGTCTGGTTGATAGAGTATATATGACATCTGGATAAAAGGTTATACATTTGAGCTATTTATGTGAACAGGTGCACCATCTTTACTATACGGCATTGAGTTATTTAAGAGAGTTGACGGTAAATTATTTTGACAACATATTATTATACAGTCAATAGCAAGTACACCAGTAACATTATGTAAATGAGTCGCAACATTAATAACATCATCATAACGCAAAATGGACCTTTGAATATACCTGATCATTCAACAATCTATTCTATTCCCTTATTTCGATAATTGTATAGTGCAATACCTATACTTTAGGCATTAGAGCGACACACTTGATTTGACCACGGTTTTATGTCATGAACTAAGCTGTACCATGAAGTTTTAAAATAATTCAAAATAATATATTAATCCGACATTTTAAATGTTTGCATTAATATTTATTTACTATTTTATGACATGACTGTGAATTGATTTCAATAATGTTCCCGTTTCTGTTTATTTTCATGCAAACACCTTTGTGATCTCTCTAATGCATTCGTCGAAAGATCTGACCTACAATTATCTAAAAGATAAAGGATAATTGTGACGAAATTTAGCTTTGTTTCTCCCCTTTCAACAATAGTTTAGCTGCAGGCACTACTCAACTTAAGGTTCAATGACGTGAATTTGAATTTAGAAGGTGATACTTTAAACGTATTATATAATGTGTGGATGCACTACTAACACATATCCCTTCGTTCAGTAAATATGTTTACAATCATTGTCCTACCCGGTATCGTTGGATGTAACACCCTTTTCCCAAATGCGTAGTATTTAAAGTAAAGTATAAGTTGATTGTCAATGTATATACAACAAACAGCCCGTAAGTGTAGTGCATTCTGATAGTGTTTCTCTTTTTCTTCATGAAAAACACACCTATGCTAGAGAAGATTTCCATGCAAAATAATATTCGCATTTCGATTCCTTATCTATAATGCTTTCCTCAACACGTTGCTACAAACGGTAGTTGTAAGTGTTATTTAAGAACAGTGTACACGAACAACTCTTAACACACACATGTACATATCCGTCGTGTAGATTTTTGTAGTTGTTTCTTTATGATAAATCTACAACATCGCTGGAACCTACAAACCATATTCTTTTTAGAAAAACTGCATTTCTCTTTCACCATCGATACATTTTAGAAAGAATGATACAATCACATATTATTAAACTTTGTTTTCCCTCTATTTCACAGCTAAAACATAATATTTTCGGATGGAAATTGTGATTAAATACCATTCTTAGAATGTTTCTGAGTGATCCGGTGAATTATTCATTTATTTCAAATTATTACTGAATTGTAAACAAACAATTGATCAGACAAAAAGTATTGATGTTAAAACGTCGTTTAAGACGACTTACCAACGCTAATACACATACACATACACCCGTGACCTGACTATATAAGTTACACAACATGTTTTCAAAGCAATCGGATTGTATACTAGTTATTTATAACACACTTATGTTATATATCGCAAGGCTAATCATATACAGGCGTACCATCAACTTGGAACAAAATGTAGTTGCCCCTTTTTGCAAAGCATACATATCGCTGTTTTCGTTGGAGACAGGTATACTGTGTAGGTGAGATATTCGTTTGATACCAGAGTCGGGAAAATAAAATAACCATCGATTCCGGTTCTTTGGGGATTTATAACCTGTCATGTTTAATTTTTCATATTTAACAGAATTCTATATGCTTGCGTCTGGAAATTGATACATGCGAAGTTTGTTATTGGAACTGAAACCGGAATAGGTTAAAACACTCTTAACATAAACCCCTTCCTCGATATTGTGTTCATATATCTGTTATTGACTGAAGTTAATATCTACATAGTTTCACAAAGACCTTAGCCTCATACTATGCTCCATCTTCTATATCTTCATACTTTTCTATCTCATCATTCCCCTCGACATACCTTTTAAAACTTGCACAATTCCATATAATCATGCTTAGTTTATCTGTTTAAACAATTCTATTTATCTCTCGGTATCATTTTACTTTAATTGTTTAAAACTAGAATCACTATATCCTGTACCAACCTTTTTAAAGTAGTAGAGATAATTACTATAAACTTTAAGCTTTCAACTCAATCCACATGTATTATATTCATATAGCATAGAATGTGTTTAAATATGGTAAATCAATACGTTTAAACTCTCTGTTATTTAAAAGACACGTATTCTGGTGCGTGATTCATATAGCAAGTGTAAGTGTGTCACATCCGTTCTAAATGTTCGGCATTTTTGTCCTAAATAAGTGAATAATAATCATGTAGAAATAGTCCATGTTGATAATTACATTGCAATAAAAAGTTGGAATATTGTCTTAATTATTACATGTACTACAATGTTGCATTTCAATAGTTAATATCTTGAGTGAACTGGTATGCTAAGAAGCAACCGTTTATTACCATATATTTCGGAGAAAAGTTCTATTCTGTTACGGTAAAAAAGACATTAAATCGCACTATTATTATGTAAAGGTGTTTAACCATGACTCTCCTTCAATACATTTTCATAATTGATTAATTTAACAATTCAAATATATATATATACAGGAATACATCAATTTCTTCGATCTAAATGTAAGATGGCACCAGGATGTCTGTCATAATATTGGTAAACATTCTCTGACGTTTCAGTTAATGTACTTTCACATACCACGGACAAGAAATGCTTCAATCACGTATAAAGTTAATTGTGTTAATATGTTTTTCATATGATATTCTGTTTAATTTGATAAATAAATAAAATACCAAGAACTTAGTCACGATAAACAACTAACAATCGTTAAGTAAGGACGTAAGCTTTTCATAAGGTTATATTTGTTCTAAAGGGTTGTTGAAGTTTAATAAAGTCCTATAAATCATATGTCTTATGACTTGTGGCAATGCAATTCTAAATGCGGAAAGTCAATCGTTTTGTTATATCAAATACATTGAAACACACATATCTAAACAATATTGATCTTTTTTTAAGTTTGTGGAAAAATCCATTTTCCTCAACCACAAATTATTCACATCAAAATTACGAAAACTAAATCCCATTCGCACTCGAGGTCGAATTCGTGTTTTTAGATAATAAATGAAGAAATCACTTAAAATAAGTATGGCATAGCAAAGTTAAACAGAAAATGCAAACATCGTTTCCTATTTTAAGTAATCATCGGCAAAAAAAGGAAGACTTTGGCAGAACATTGATGCAATTTAGACTTTCTTGGAACAAAGTTTAATTACTATTTTAGACTGAGGCATTCAATTCCTATATTGTTTATATTTCAGATAATATCCCCAGAATTCTGTCTCCAAAGCGATTGAAACAATTTTCTTTCGGGCAAACTATAAATGAAAAAAAGAGAACCCGGATGCTCATGCTTGAAGAAATATCAAGGCATAACAACTCGCACGGGAATGAATTAGATGCTGTACCGAGCATGTATCTTTTAAACAGTTTACAATTGTGTTCCGTTAGTTGTTAAGACAGGTCATTTTGTATTAAATGCCCACTGGAATACAACATTATACTGCTTTTATTCAATTCAGTCTTATACCCATTTCCTCGTGAAACATGCTCAAACATGTTCATTGATCGTGGTCTTTACTAGCTCAATATGTCCGGGACTCGGTTTTATTATGGCCTGGTTCATTAATCAGCCTTGGCGTTGACTTAACAATGTCCCGCATAGGGACGACTTTCTTTGTGTTTACAAATTACTCCCAAAAAAAGAAATTACCATCCTGTAAACACATACTGATAACTATTAACGCACAACGACTTCGGCCCTTCTCAAAGTTGCGCTACTAGCACACTTGCGTACGACTTTACATTTCTATATAAGTGCCTACATGTAGGGAACACAGTTGGGCATACGATATTGGTAAAAACAAGAAAGTTTGAATGATTTCGAAATTCAAATAGAAAATGTTTTAGCTAGTTTATAAATAAACATAGACATGCATTCAATTTCTTTTCACATTAACGCTTGCGTATTTAAATTCATTAATTTCTCTGATGTGTTACATATATAAGCAATACATTCTAGATGTAGTATCACATTCCACTTTGATGAATACAATATTTCATCAAATGTCAGATGTAAAATTATATAGGGGCAAGTTAATGAGGAACATGTAAGTTGCGTTGTTGGCTAGAAAACATGACTAATTCATTTAACCGTTAACGACTTTATACAACACTGTTTGAAAACACTTTGGAAGAAGTGGAAATTGTTCAAACGAGTAACTTACTTTTCACATGCTGTGCTTTCATTTTCGTATCACATGTTTTCTTTCAATGACCACCTTTTACAATATGTTCAAGGCAGACGACTCTAAAAGTTTCATACCAGTCCTGCGTTTAATAAGAGCCGATAGAGAAACTTGTTTCGCGACAGTCCAGTACGTTTCAGAAGTTTTATGTTTACACCGACAATGCATTACCTCATTTTACGCAGTTAATTGAACTGCGCGTAATATAGTTTTTTACAAACGATAGTGGAAAGTGGACTTTATTAGCACTGTTAGAGTATGGCTTCCTCACACCAGTCACTGAAGAGTTATCCCAGATACAAATACAGTTGTTTAGTCGCGTCATTTCATTTGTATCTGATATTCCCATAGAGTTCCCCGTCACCACATAACAGGCGAGAAGTCTCATACATTTATATCGCATTGTGCGGCTGACAAGAGCACGTCAAAACCAATTAGGGCGGACATGTTCAATAGTAAAAGGCTTAATCGAATCCCTTCTGGCAACAGGAAATACAGATAGAGCTCTTAACCTTCTTTATATGAGCCTATCCATATAAAATGGTACAAGTTGGCAGCCACGAACTGTGTAGATCCATGTCATACTGTTCATCTGCTCTGTCTTATCAGACTCCATATAAGGTGACAGAAGCTTCAAACAGACTTGCGTGATAAATAGTTGATCAGTTTATACGTTGGTCGGAGGATGCAGATGATCTGGAGCCAAACTATTTGCGAACGCCTAACGTGTACCTTTCCCATTGGCGGGCTCATCCATACTCGTGCTTTCTCCGTTTTCTATCTTGTATTATTTAATTGTTGTTGCTAGTTAACAACAGTAATATTACTCTTACGGTAACCTTTTAAACATTAGCGTGTACACGTCAGGGTGGCCGACTTGATCAGTGATCTTTTAGCTTGAAGGAACTATATACTGTTTTGCAATGTGACCGCTCCACAGTTCTCTGAAGCGTTTTCGGTTTTAAACAAGCTTATTTTGTCGATTAAAATTTCTAGAAAAAATAAGGATAATATGTATCACTAGCTTTTGTCAATTATGTAGACCAGTCTGGTCCTTTATGGGCTAATATATTAAAATAAAATCGCGCATAACATGGGTTCAATGTGCAGTAATAACTATTTTCTGATTCAGATGATCTGGAGCCAAACTATTTGCGAACGCCTAACGTGTACCTTTCCCATTGGCGGGCTCATCCATACTCGTGCTTTCTCCGTTTTCGATCTTGTATTATTCAATTGTTGTGGCTAGTTAACAACAGTAATATTACTCTTACGGTAACCTTTTAAACATTAGCGTGTACACGTCAGGGTGGCCAACTTAATCAGTGATCTTTTAGCTTGAAGGAACTATATACTGTTTTGCAATGTGACCGCTCCACAGTTCTCTGAAGCGTTTTCGGTTTTAAACAAGCTTATTTTGTCGATTAAAATTTCTAGAAAAAATAAGGATAATATGTATCACTATCTTTTGTCAATTATGTAGACCAGTCTGGTCCTTTATGGGCTAATATATTAAAATAAAATCGCGCATAACATGGGTTCAATGTGCAGTAATAACTATTTTCTGATTCAGATGATCTGGAGCCAAACTATTTGCGAACGCCTAACGTGTACCTTTCCCATTGGCGGGCTCATCCATACTCGTGCTTTCTCCGTTTTCTATCTTGTATTATTCAATTGTTGTGGCTAGTTAACAACAGTAATATTACTCTTACGGTAACCTTTTAAACATTAGCGTGTACACGTCAGGGTGGCCAACTTAATCAGTGATCTTTTAGCTTGAAGGAACTATATACTGTTTTGCAATGTGACCGCTCCACAGTTCTCTGAAGCGTTTTCGGTTTTAAACAAGCTTATTTTGTCGATTAAAATTTCTAGAAAAAATAAGGATAATATGTATCACTATCTTTTGTCAATTATGTAGACCAGTCTGGTCCTTTATGGGCTAATATATTAAAATAAAATCGCGCATAACATGGGTTCAATGTGCAGTAATAACTATTTTCTGATTCAGATGATCTGGAGCCAAACCATTTGCGAACGCCTAACGTGTACCTTTCCCATTGGCGGGCTCATCCATACTCGTGCTTTCTCCGTTTTCTATCTTGTATTATTCAATTGTTGTGGCTAGTTAACAACAGTAATATTACTCTTACGGTAACCTTTTAAACATTAGCGTGTACACGTCAGGGTGGCCAACTTAATCAGTGATCTTTTAGCTTGAAGGAACTATATACTGTTTTGCAATGTGACCGCTCCACAGTTCTCTGAAGCGTTTTCGGTTTTAAACAAGCTTATTTTGTCGATTAAAATTTCTAGAAAAAATAAGGATAATATGTATCACTAGCTTTTGTCAATTATGTAGACCAGTCTGGTCCTTTATGGGCTAATATATTAAAATAAAATCGCGCATAACATGGGTTCAATGTGCAGTAATAACTATTTTCTGATTCAACAGAGCAGTCTAACCTCAGCAGTCATATGCCATTTTAACTTCAAATGATTCCATATGCCATGGCAACTTCAAATGATGCATAATCGGATGTCAATAAGACGAACAATTGCTATACGCCATACACATAATGAATAGAAGAGGCTGGGTCGAACTGAGTCTAATATGAGCGCAACGGGACCTTTGCCTGTGTGATAACCCTAAATCTCCGGTCGCGTTTGAATTGTATTCACCATGTTTGATGTGGCTTTTCTAGTATCATGACACACTCATAATGACGCAATAAGAACAACTCATTTTTAAATATGCAAGAGAAGAATTGATCGTACGTACTAAAGACCTATATGCATTCCAATGCATTTTGTGTTAAATGTTTCAATCTTAATGCATGTTGGACATTAACAATAGTACAGGCAATTCATACAGGGGAGAGAAGACAACAACAAGTCATTTTCTTTTCATATGGCATGGCCCGTACGAATGGGCCATGCCATATCTGACGACGTTGACCTGATTCTGACCCTTGTTAAACATTACAAAAATGAATTTCAGTAAATTTGTTGTCTGTGGGATCACTATGATACATTGTAAAATGTATGGTATATTATACATGTACATCATTAGACTAGATTGCCCCTGTCCACAGGTCAGAATCAGTTCAATAGTGATGAGTAAAGATACCACTAATACAGGTTATAATGCAATTACAGTAAACATACTATTACTCGAACATCTTATAATTCGCATATATCGTTTATCTCGAAACAATTCCTTTGAAAACAGTGTAACACCAGGTCTGATTGCTCAGACAAGCGATCAGAACTGCATCTGTGCTGTTTTCGTAATATGATGTCATGACTTATTTGGTTTCGAATGAATAACCAAGCTGTAATTACGGTAATGATTCGGGATCACTCGAGTATGTCGAGATTGCTCTAAGTTATTTATTGGTCCTTTTCGACATCGAGATATCTCGAACCCACTGTATGTACTTACTACTTGTGATCAGCTTGTGGTTATCACTGACATCTATCACGTCAATTGGGTCGTATTTAGCGTTCGTTATTCCCAGTTGTACCCGATAATAGTCCCAGGCAAAGATAAATATTTGTTGTCGTTCGGACTTCTCGTCTAGTATGACTCCTGTGGAATAAACGAAAAACATACATGAAGAATCTCATGTGAAAACATACAGTATTACTGTCAAACTGGAACGACATCAGCTTAATTATCCGCGTAGTATGGTCAGTAAGTCTATGGTGGCCATCCATATACTTTGGAATATAATAGAGAATGAAGATAACCCACAGGAGGACGTTTGCGAGCAGGTAGTATTACTTCAACCTCTGAATTTTGGATGTAAAAGTGCCGTTCTTTGCTACTTGTTTTTCACGACAAGTACCTATAAATTACACACATTTGAGTTCAAATAATTAACCGAACCCCGGTAGCTCAGTCGGTAGCGACGACGTATGTCAAGGGGTTGTGCGTTCAAACCCCAGCAAGGTCAACATTCTTTCCGACGTTTGACAAAAGTCACTGTGACCACGTTATTCGATTCCACCAATGGCTAACAGATGCTTAGATGCTTGGAAAGACTGTTGTGGGGAGATTTTGTGTGATAAAGTCTGAAAATACATGAGTAGTTGAACTGGCCGCCGTGTTAGCGCTGAAACATTGGTGAAACGACGTTTAACTCCAATCAATTAATCAATCATTTAATTTGATTTTTAGACAGTGTAGAAAATGCTTTAAGAACATGATTCATTGCTAGCAATGGTGTCCGCAAAGATCTTTTCTACTACATAGGCGTCACAATTACACCAGTATCAGAATGGTTCAACCAGATTAAAAACCTGCATTAAACAGACCAATCATAGTGATTCCGTGGTAATATGTTATAAGGGCATGCATTGTTTGGCAGACACCGGACAAGTGAAGCGATCCATTTTTAACTAGTAAAAGCACTAAAAACCTCTCTGTCTCTCTCTGAAATCACTGGCTGTGTGTGCTTCGGTAACGTTTGGACTGTACAAATAGCACTTTTATCAGATAACAGCCTAAATTAGATTACCGTTTGACAGCATGAAAGCTTAATTTATCCATTAGCTTTAATGGATCTGTTTTGTCCTAAAATATTGGCCTGTTGGGTTTTCATCAGAAATTACTGATATCAATCGAAGTTAAATTATTCTGATATAGTTCAGACTCATCGATTGGTTTACTTCATTCAATGTGAGCTATAATTTAGTAAATTCATAGCTTCAGTTTTTACTTGTATCGCCGTCATAATGGGGTTCTTTAATTGTAAAAATATTTTTATCTGCAGTTTTATTTATCAAATGTTAAATCTCAAAAATATTGATTCACATAGTTATAAGTCGTTTCTCAGAATCCGTATTTACAAGCGACAGTCTAGTTTTACTTTACGATTTCGTCCGATATAAGAAATTGATATAGCCGAATAAACAAATTCATAGATGACCAATTGAAATTAAGATGAATATATGTTTCTACGTTATAACAGGCCAATATTCTTTGTATATGTATTAGAAACATGTTAAACTATCCCATTCGCTATGGTACCTGTATTTGGCATCGGCATGGATGTGGCTTAGTGAACAGAAATCGAAGAAGTAATACAAAATCTGTGTAACTTAGTACTTTAATTAGAAAAGTACAGTAAGCCGAACATTCAATGACTTCAAAAAACTCACTATGCTAATACTAGCTACATGCAAATGTAGTTCTTTGCCCGGGCAGAATGCTGTGTGATACACTGGTACAAGAACGCCAAGAAACACAACAGTATGTGGTAAATTGATCGATGTTGTGCATATAAAACAAAGTGTGTTAGACATTTAAAATGTGTTTATGAGTTAAGTACCCAACTCGGTACCCATGTTAATAATGAAGTATAGATATAGATTATTTTGGGTCATACACAATCGATCGTTTCCCCCTCCCCCCCCCCCCCCCCCCCCCCATTTTAAGCATCCATTATTAACCATTAGCGACATCTCTAGTTCAAATTCGTCTAGGTAAGGATTAATAACAAGTATAGCTCTATCAAACTGTATGAGAGTGCCTTCAGTTTATTCTACCAGACTTAGAAAGAACAAGGCGTCCTTTCGGTCTGTTTGTGGACTAGGGATATTACGGGTTTTTTTGTCGATATCAATTACGCCTTCATGCTTTGAATGGAAACGAGGTATTTTAGTAAATTTGCATCTTATTTTGTTGTAATGGAACGACCTCTTTGCATGCAGATCCTTTCTTAAGGACGACAAAGCACGGTAAGGCATCCGTACGCGAGATATTATGGGAATTCAATCCATTATTATAATTGGTTGTGCATGACTGTATTTGTTTGTTTGTTCGACCAATTATTCATAACCACTCTCATAATTTAAGGTAGTATTTACATATAGTGTTATTAAATTTTGTCATACTAAATAAAGGTCATTTGCAAGGAAAGGTTTGGCAACCGTTATATTTTATAAACGGAAGATGAATTGCAACTTTATTTGTCACATGCGTCTCATCATATGATTAAAAGGAAGTTATCTTGAATTTCATTTGGAGCTGGAGCTACCAAGATAACCTTTTAGTTCGGTTTCAACTGGATGATTAAAACATAATTATAAAGTATTGAAAATACCAACCCAAAATGTTCCCTTTTCGACAAACAATTAATCTGCAGAAGGCGTTTTTGAAAACAGACCAGTAAAACTATACAAATTATTTATAATTGAAAGTGTTATTATTGCTAAATAAGTGTGGCAAAAGAAGAAACTGGTCATGGTTAGCAATTTGTCCGCTGGCCAGCATATTTTCAAATGCCGTCAGCTGCAAGTGGGAAAGGTTAATGATTAAAGAATGTGTATCTCTGTTGCCTCAGACGTAAAAGTCATATTTTATTGAAAACGGGTTGTACAATTAACCATCATACACTGTGGTACAATTAAGTTATTGAACCCCTGTTCGAGGTCAAATTGGGTGATTCTCATAGTAAATAGAAGACTTTTACTGCCGCCCTTTTCGTACTTTTACACACAAAAATAACAACAGGATTTAAGCGTGCGAAAGACGTTGATAAAAGTGTGAAGGACATTTTCGTTTCAATAATAAAAAAAAGTGTAATTTTCATCTCCGAAATTGGATTCAATTCCAATACATACTTTGATTTTTACGAAGTTAGAAATGTTCAAAAGAAATATTTCCTTGCGAACCACAAATGCACGCTTTAATCGTTGTTTTAATATACCTCCTGACTTGAAAAGGACACAGGTTGTATAATGACATTCATAATATCACTCAAAATTCCTAGTGCATCACAATTTTAAAGAAACATTTAGAATAATGTACCGAATGTCAGACAGTAAAATGGACCTTCAGATGGTATAGGGGTGCTCGATGACACGAGGCTTCACACGTTACAGTCTTGGAAGTCGCTCTTTAAATTACTATAATATATGTTTGTTAAATTACATGGGTGAAGTATTTATTAATTATTGTGTTGGTAAATTCAAAACAATCTACCTTCGAATATTTATGAAATGTACATGTAGTAGTTTATTTATTGAACCAGAAGGTCATAGACCCATGTGGTAACACATTACAGATAAAATACAAACATGATAAACATAAAACTTACAAATTAATTACATGTCAGACATGGCAGTATGTCAGTGACATAACGCTGTGTACTCAATATATAGTTTGTCTCAGTGCAATAATGCACTGATGAAACGAAGTAGCAAATGATATGAGAGTATTGTTAAACATAAGGTTTATCAATGCACACGACTAGGAATTCGTCATGCTAGTTGATAAATAGACCGAATGCTTTACTTAGGTATAATTGAATTTAAATTCAAGAATTGAAATGAGGCAAAGTTTCAATTATTAATGGGTCAATAATTTACGTAAAACATTATGAAACAATCTTGAAATTGTTATGCAGAAGTAGGCCTTGTCCGATATGAAAAATACACGTTTGTGAAATTTCATTGGCAATGTTATTACTTGACATATGTATTGCTTATTCGTCTAATACTATTATATGTTCGCCTTTGAACAATGAACAAGATGCTGAAATGCTTTACCACTTTCAATATGCAGAACACGCCTAAAATAAACATGGAAAGCATCTAAAAGAAATTATGGAACATATGCATAAATGAAAGTATAATAATTAACAATGGTTGAAAACTTTGTTGCAAATTGCTCATCATGAACAAGTTAAATGTTTTCAAAAGTCCTTCGCTGTGTGTGCATTTGGAGCTAATGCTCGATAAGCGCAGCGTAATGTTACCAATGATCTTCAGAACCGTTCTAGTAACTGTGGTCCAGTGTCTTCTCAACTTTTAATTCGAATAGTTCCGAAAGTTAAATCTGATATATCTTGGTAGTTATCATAGCAATAATAATATACATAAATAGTATCTGATTTTAAATGTAATAAACTCCCGAATTATAGAGATGACTCTAAGAAAAGGTAGTGCGATCCCCAATATAAGCCAGATCTGTACTTTAATACCTGTTGGAAACATTTTCATTTCATACGTTCCAGGTTTAAAAAAAAATATCCACTGTCGGTTTACGACTTTAAAGTAGAATAAAGCCAAGGAAAAAGAAGAAGGGATATAATTATCTCGGCTACATTATGCGCTTGCATTCCTTTCAAGACACACAGTTATTTCTCTTGACTTCAGAGACATACCATTACAACTATATAGATGCACCCTAATATATGTTTAGAGAGGGCATTCCTATCATTAATGTACTTGAACTGCCAACGAAGCTTTTACCGCCGCACAATAAACAATAAGTCTAAGCGAATCTAAGCACTGTCTTCAGTAGCTAATTTTCTACGAGTCATGCCAACCAGAAAGGGTGATATTACGTCAAGATAAATATCCCTATATATCCCTGGACTTTCGAGATTCCACATGAATTTGTAATTGATGCCTTCCACGGGGAAAACAATATCTAGAAAACTCGGAATATACGAACATTGCTCGAAGAAAACTAACATCAACGCATTTGTGACCAGTATAGACCCAGATCAGCTGCGCTTCCGTCCTGTCTAATCTGGCACTACAGGGTTCACCTCGTTATTACAATATAGTCATATGGAATTATTCCATTTGTGTCAGATACATAAATATGTCGTATGGAGGCACAGGCAGATCGTAAAATACGCTTGTCTTGTATACGCTAAGGCTGTAAAACATGGCAAGATTTGATGTTTGCCATCGAAACCGTTCTGTAATATATACTAGAATGTTTTAATGGTTATACGTCTAAACGGTAAACGCTCTAATTAGACCGTTAGACAGGATTTCGCAGCTCACCAAATCCATCTGCTTTGCTCCGCATTTTGTGACATATAAAGTCTAAAGGTAAAAACCTTACTATCCATTGATGGTTATTGTTCCCTATTTGTAAGAAAAAACACTACTGAGCGAATAAAATATTTGTTTTGATATGTTTGTTAAAGTCTATAACGTCGCTGCTCTAAAGAACATGTCTTGACGCCGCTGTGTTCAACATTACATGTACCAGACAGGACTATTGTGTATAGTCGTATAATACATGAATACCACACATAGAGACTGACTGTTCTTCATTTGACTTCTCTCCTTAAAGTCTTTTTATGTATCGTATCACTGCTTCACGTAAAGGACACTTAAGATTTCTTTCAATAATCACATCACAGGTCAGATGTCTGTCATTGATTCACAACATGCGAAGCTCAATTTTAGATACTTATTCATTTCAACCATTTGTCAATATAAGTAATCATATAATTAATTACTAGATAAATGCTATTGTTATTTTCGTTTAATGATGTCCTAGGAAGGACAACCCGTTGTAGGTTTAATCAAACACAACTCATTCGTACGGCGTGTCTGCACTTCTAGCTGATTAGAATTATACATTAAACATTGAAAAGTACTGACAGGCCATGCATTGACGGTTTATGTAGCTCTATATCTATTCACCATTATCGGCTAAGAAAAACAGGTTTACACGTTGAACAATAGACATATAATTGAACCAATAAATATACTGAGATAGTGTTATTAAGAGACAAAAGTCTGTCTACGCCAATTTAGTGTCCTTAAATCCTTTACTACTGCATGATAAAGAATGTGTTCCTGTGTATCTAAGTTTTATGGTCAGAACTTCTGATCAACCACGACGTGTCAAGATATGTGTTATCCTTAGTTCGAGTCTAGCCAGACACTTCGTTTTCGGAGGTAGATATAACCCTAACAGACACACGTAGGCAGGTTCCAATTCGACTGATACTTTTTCACACAAGTGTCACACTTACACACAGGCTAAGGCTACCAGATCGTTCAGAGAAGTCTTCGGGCTAACTCTTGGCAAAGTGACTATTGTTTTATCTTAAACAGAATTAACGCCTGAATACAGATTATAATTATATTGCTCCATTGTTTGCTCTACATGAATCTACTGGAGAATGCCTTCCCTATAATCAATTGCCAGTTTAGACACAATCCTAACTGCCTCAAGAGCCGTAATGATTATCCGACAAAATCCAAGTGAAGAGTGGTACAATAAATAAAGATTTTACATATAGTTCTTTTCTCCAGTGGACTTCTCCTGGAGTATCTTTTATATATCAACCTTTAAAGTAAACGACGATAAGTCGAACGGTCTTCACACAAATTCCATAACCTCGTACAATTATTGTTTTTCACCATTTACTTATACTCCCGTACACATTGGAAATATGTGTACCAGGGGTTTATCTCCGATGAAAATCATGAAACGTTACAAGGAAGGGCTAAAGGTTATAATTGGCATTCAAGCCATCGAAAGGCACTATTTACAGTTAGGCCGCTATCATTGCCTTAGCTCGCACTTATCAGAGAAGATTGATTTCTTGTCAAATATCGTGTAACCTACGACCTCCTTAATTCGTAGAAATGTCTCATTTAGTTTCTTCTCTGTGTTACACGCCTTCGAAGTATGTCAAGAAATAAAAAGTATTATTGGTAAATATTAGGAAATAAACGAACAATAGGTCATTAGCTTAAGGCCAACTAGCTTTAAATGATTCCGTTAAGAAGAGAATCACTAAGATCCCGAATTGCCAGACACGGATCATATTATTTGTTTTCCCTTGGCACCCAACGTAACGGAGATATGATACTAAATGATGCGCAGTTTTCAAGATCTATATACGTGTAGTATGTTTGCGTAAAGATGCTCCATTATAATAAGGAAATGTACCGCGACAAGTGATTTTGGGTTCTTGTTTCGTTTCTGCGAACAGTAAATACCCGGGCATCGTCACAGTCTTATCAGAATCGTCATTGTCCGCCTGTAGGTACTATAATAACAGATTTTACATTTCATACCAGATCTTACAAGCTACCGCCACGTTGTATTCTGATGTTGTAATGATGACTCCATATAGTCAGTTTTATCACAAACATCATGCCACTCATATCGAAATCATTAAACGTATTCGGACAAATAACGATATATTGCAAATAAGTAAAAAAAAAAGATGCTGGTTCGGACACATCTCTTAGATTTTGAAATCAAAGGAAAGAGAGGCAATTTATTTATCTAACAAGTACATTTCATCTGAAAACGTAATACAATATATCATCGTTATATGATTATATATATATATATATATATATAATTTCTTTTTGTAAAGTCAACAGAAAACGCAATTGATTAGTCGCCGGGCAGAAGCCCGCGACTTCTATTTTTAATAGGTTTTCGGAAATCACATGGGAGGAGGAGTTATTATTAGAAAAAAACAAATTTAAATGTCTTGAACATATTACAATTGCGTTTGTTTAAAAACACTAAGTTATGACACATCTAAAATGAAATAAATATTCCGATGTTTTAAGTATTAGTAGTTTCTTTATTTTGACTCGCATCTCTTTTTTGGGGGTTTTATTTACGAAGACAAAACCGTCCCCATGAGACTTGCAGCAAGCAGACTGTTATGTGTCAATATCAAGTAAAATTCACGTCGAATTCTCCTTTAAAATAGCAATCTTAATTTACTGAATGTTATTTTCATGTTCAAAGAGATGTCTTGATTTGTGAGACATTCATTTTATAATGTTTATCCATGCATGTATATCTAAAATATGAACTGTTTCTAAGCTAAAACTGTTGATCGCGTGACTCGCGAATACCAACTGCGTAGATCAATCTCCTTTGCAGAGAGCCGCTCTTTACACTCACTTACAAATAGTAAATTATAGGTGATTTAAAATGTTTATTTGGTTCAAAACAAATGAAGAAAAGAACAAACCGAGATAAAACTGGTTTTAATAGAAAAATTACTTTGAACGAACACTCTCTGCCTATAAAGAGAGTTTCAAGAACGACACCTATGCGAAGAAGAATGTAGGTCACGAATCGGGTCTTTCGTACAAAATTATTTCGTCCTTGACAATTTTAAATGTGTCATTAAATTCCCTAAAGGCATATTGCTTCCGATCTGCATATTGTTATGCATCATTGACACAAGGGCGCTCATCATAATATAATTTTAAAACATGAGTAGTTTGTTATTTTCATTTTAAAAAAGGAAGGAAAGAATTACAATAAATTAACATGTTGTAGGGCTCAGTTTAGGTTCGAAATTAAGTTTTAATTATAAAACAATTTCAATGAGATTTAACTGTTTAGCTGATATTACATTTCGAAGGTGGTCTTATTTGTAAATATTGGATTACATTTCATCATTTGTTAAGGTATGATATAATTAGGATGCCAAGCTATAATATCATTTTGAGAAAAAGAGAAAACTCATGTCTTCAGCGATTTAACCCTTATCTCATTGTTTTAAAAGTAAATTGCTGCAAAGGTGTCCAATGTTGACTTTAATAGGGGAAACATAAAATGACGTGCTATTGCATGCAAATCTTAAATTGTCTGTTTTGTGGTTTTGTTGATAAATGATAGAATTCAAATATTCTGACAAACATCTTGAAAAGTGTATGTGGAATTCACAAATCTTATAATTATTCCTTAATGAAAGCACTGTATACATACTAAGACTAATGATTGTCAAGATTACTCATTTCCATTACTGTGTATGATCAATAATTAGTTGGCTGTGTGTATGGTCAACCTAATTTGGAATGAAGATTGATCATAAACAATGAAAGGCTTCAATTATCATTCACTTCGTTGACAAAACAATGCAAGTTATGACACATTTTCACTTGACCCCGCCCCTGATGTTCCTGCCCCTCAGTTGATAACTGTTTATTCAACTACTATACTGTTAGTGTTATGCATAACTGCAGTATGCATTTCCGGCGACATTGATGCGTTGCATCAACTTTCTCTTGTATCATATATATATCAACTCTAAATTAACCTGTGGTTTATAATAATGGCTTTCCTCTAATTTACTGTAGTGTTTATACAGAAGTATTGACAATTACCACAACGGAATGTCCGATAAACTACCACAGATACGCGGGGGGATTGTATCAGAAATGATGTCCATCATAACCGCGGGTCACAAAAACAGAGTAATTTCATTACGGAAACGTGCCAGATAATCGATACGGAAGGCCAAACATAAGGCAAGAAGATTCTAGAGGTTATATGTGATAAATTGCAACTTGACAGTGATTAGACCGTAAATGCGAATCGGACACGGAACTGGTTATTTACTGAACTGCAAGGCGTTAATTGTCTTAGGTATAGATGGTAGTTAGTGGCAATTCTCATTGTCGCCGTGTGGTACGTTATATCCATTGGGTCGATGTCGAATCACCATTTTCAGAATGTTTTTGATATTCATGTGAAAGAATGTTTACGTTGACACATTTAAGCGACCTTGGTTTGTAGTTAGCTTTGTCTTTCAACACAGTTGTTAGGAGGTTGATAGCGGAATTCAACAATGAAAATAACAGATTTTTGACTAGCACTCGCCCAAATGCTTGGTATGTTACACAATTCTAAATATAACCTATTATGTTTCTAAAGTACTTGGGCGCAAGTACTGGGGTATCAGGACGTAAACACCTTCTGGTAAAAAATCAAAAACGTCTAATAAATAAGAGTATCCTCTTATCATTATTTATAAGCAGGCATCAGTGTTTCAGTACTTGGTACAGTGTACAATGGACTTATAAGAACATGTACATGTGAACATATCATTGAATAGATCCCTTTTCTGAAAACCGGGTTGCATTCGTTTTGATTTCTGAAACGAGAAATTTAAACAGCTGTTGTGCTGGATTTTTTATATGCTGTTTTCACTGCCTCACTTTTTATGATAAACACTTTAAATGAATTGCGAAACTTATAATCTATAAAAAAAATAAGCATTAGTCCACATACTGATAATATATCCTGTACAAGACGATTTGCAAGACTACAAAATCATCTTAAACATTTGGATAAAAAGTATGTCTTGTTGCCGGCTTAATTGGAAATTCAAATGATTAGAAATGTGTTAACACAACTTTGCTTTCGTAAAAAGCATAAATTCTAAACATAGCTTTGTCACATATAAATGTGACTTTATAATCATGAATGTTAAATTACAAACACTTCAGAATTCACTTTGGTGTAACAATTAAGATAACATTGAAAAGAAACTTCTTTGTTTTTGTATTGCTTTGTGAAAGGTGCTGAACACCAGAACATAGATATTTTAGTCAAAGTTGTCTTGAAATATTAGAATCATAATTTTGAGATAAAATAAGAGTACGAATTTCTCATTTTAGTACCATAAACATTTAAATATTGAAGTTTATGCTTCATTTTTACTAGGTAGACATACCCAGTAAGCCACATTTTGCATATTTTCATGACTTTCAATTGACAGTTTTTCAACATTTTCTTCCAAAAATGTTGTGAACTACTATTTACTTACTGTGTTGTCACTATTAGCAATATTTGCAGAAGTTGCAACATTTCAAAATGTTGATCTCCATCTGGAGTTCAGCACCTTTAAAAGGCTAAACATTTCATAAAACAGATAAGTCAATTTACCACATCAGGTCCCCAATAAACCAATAAGAAAAGCCGTAGGACGCCCGTATCGCATAGAAATGACCCATACAACGGAATGTCACAAAGCCAAAGTAATTTCATTACAAGGACGTGTTTGCTAATCGCTTCATTATATCTAAGAAACTTGGGCCAAACAGAAAATATGTTGCTTTATTGATGACAACAAATATAATCTGACCACTGAACGAACAGTGTGATATAGACATGAGATTATATTTGTTGAGAATACATTTAAAATGTATTCAAAGCGTTTGGAAATTATCGAAAAGAAACTTTACTACGTTTTTACGAATTTGTACAGGATATGTAAAAGGTTACTTTGGTCAGAAATGTATAAGCTCGACTTAAAGAAGTTTGCTATTCGATATTATAAATGATGCAGTCTGGGTATAAATTCAAAATGTAAACAAGTAAAAGCACATATTTCGGCGTCCGCAGCATTTTTTGTAAATTTTGTATTATAAGAAGCACCAAATGACGTTTGTATTGTAACCGTTTCAAAAAAAGTTTATATATTAGCACGATATGAATATTAAAAATGGTTCATTGCAAAACGTAAATAAAAAAATAAACGATGTACGAAAATCTAAGATGTATGTGTATCTCTGTAGTACAGCTTGACATAAATGCTTTAGGCAGATTTCGTAGAGGACTACAGTTAAGAACATCATGAAATTGACAATCTGAGCGGAACGTGATTGGATCGTGAGCTTGATTGGAACGCTTTATGAGCGCTCTGAACGAAACAATGATAATGAACGAAAACATCCAATCACATGAATGCTTCGCTCAATCTAAGAAAAACGGAAAAAAGCAAACACAATGTTATGAATGAGTGAACGCTTTATGAGCGGAATGGAACGTGAGCGGAGCGGAACGGAACGGATCGGAGCGGAGCGTGAACGGTTAATTTGTCAATTTCAAGATGTTCTTACAGTTAAGAACATCATGAAATTGACAATCTGAGCGGAACGTGATTGGATCGTGAGCGTGATTGGAACGCTTTATGAGCGGAACGGAATTTTGCGCTCTGAACGAAACAATCATAATGAACGAAAAATCCAATCACATGAATGCTTCGCTCAATTTGAGCGGAACAGAAAAAAGCAATCACAATGTTATGAATGAGTGAACGCTTTATGAGCGGAAAGGAACGTGAGCGGAGCGGAACGGAGCGGAGCGTGAACGGTAAATTTGTCCATTTCAAGATGGTCTTAACTGTATTTGCAATTTTTTTAATTTAAATGTTTATCAACCTGTTCAGGATTGCTAATGTTTGCTCTACTTCAGCCACTTTTTCAAATCCGGTCATCTTCTTTGCAGTAATTCTTTTGATGTGACATATCATTGTTTTTGTCTGGTTGGAAACAAAGGATAATTGACAAGGCAGACTCTATGGATACTTTTCTTGACAATCAATGTGTTGGACGAGTAGATCCTAATTAATCGGAACACTATATGTGACAATCATATACAGAACTTATGTTTTACGTTTAGATACTGCTTGTATGTGGGTAACATGTATTGGATTTGTTAATAAATATCCATTCTTCATCGACATAGAAACTACATGTATTCCCAAACTAGGCAAATGTATTAAGTTTTATCATATTTATGAAGTATATAGTAACGTTTCCATTGGTGTATATAATCTGGAGATATATATAAATCCACAATTATCAATTCTTTAAGCCCGTCTCACTTATGGCATACATGCATGTGCAGCTGATAATTTTTGAAATCATCAAGGTAAACAAATGAAATATGTTTAACAAGAGGGCCATGATGGCCCTAGATCGCTCACCTTAATTATACAATGTACTGCAATGCAAAACACATCAAGACAATTATTCTGAATGCAACCTCCACAGTGTTAACAAGATTTTCCTTCATTTGGCCTAGTGATCTATATTATTTAACCCGATATAACCCATATTCGAACTTGACCTAGATATCATTCAACTCAACATTCTGACTAAATTTCAAGCTGCTGAAGCAAATAACATTCTGACAAAATTGCGGCCTCTAGAGTGTTAACAAGATTTTCCTTCAATTTGACCTAGTGACTTACTTTTTGACACAACATGACCCATGTTCGAACTTGACCTACATATCATCAAGACAAACATTCTGATAAAGTTTCAACATGTTCAAGTTGAAAATGTGGCTTCTAGTGTTAACAAGATTTCCATTCAATATGGCCTAGTGACCTAGTTTCTGACCCAATATGACCCTTATTCGACCTTGACCTAGATAATTATAAGACAAACATTCTGAAAAAAATTCAAACTGCTGAAGCAAAAATTGCGGCCTCTGGACTGTTAACAAGATTTTCCATCAATTTGACCTAGTGACCTACTTTTTGCCCCGACATGACCCATGTTCGAATTTGACTTACATATCATTAAAACAACCATTCTAATACAGTTTCAACATGCTCAAGTTGAAAATGTGGCTTCCAGAGTGTTAACAAGTTTTCCCTTCAATTCGACCTAGTGACCTAGTTTTTGACATCATATGGCCCAGTTTCGAACTTGTCCAAGATTTGATGGAGATGAATGTTCTGATAAATTTCATGAAGATTGGATTCAAAATGTAGCCTGTAGAGTGTTAACAAGCTCAAATGTTGACGACGCACGACGGACAGACGCCGGACAAAATATGATCACAATGGAAGTCAACTAAATTAATCGAATTCACTAGATTGTGGCAAAAAGAAAAAATCGCTCCTTATAAGCATTTTTCTCTTTTGGCACAATGTTTTAAAAAGTCGTCTGATAAAGGTGTGTCAAAATGTGTCAACATTTTTTTCAATTAGACTGCTACACTTTACATAATTAGTAGAAAGTGTACTCATCAGAGACATAAACACATGCTATATATTCCATAGATGCATGCTTGAGGAAATATGTTTGTTATCTAACAGAATGAGACATAACGAAGTTCAGACAATTTCACTCCAGATCAGCCGTCATAAAAAAAAAACTAACAGCTTGCTCAGCAAGTATCGGTCAACTTTATGTTTTGCTTGGGAAGATTGATGTGTGGAGTACTGGTGTGAGAAACCCTGGAAATACATGAGTAGGTAAACTGGCCGCCCTGATATAACTGAGAAATTGTTAAAAACGGCGTTAAACCCCAATCAATCAATCAACTTTATGTCAGTTGTTTGATAAGAACAGAACAGAACAGAACAGAAATATTATTTTCAACTTAAGGATAAACAGCTCATGGTTGATATTCACAAATATACATACAGAAATGGTTAAGACAATGAAATAGTTAAAAAATAGTACTTACAATGTAACTAAGTTTAAATTAAATAAGATTAAAATCAAGTTTATATGCATATGTATAAATACACATATATACACACGCAATTGTATATATATATATACACATACCCATACACATACTTACATATATATATATTAATTTCAATATGACATTAATTATATCAAGAAAGAAAGTGGGACTGTTAACGCCCGTCTAATAAGGATGCTTTTTATTTTCAAATAGAGAGTTTTCTAATCTCAAAAGCCTTGAGGCAAAATGACGCCAGATTACATAAATATTTTTTTCTTTCTGTGTTTAAGAGTTCTATGAACTTGTACATACTTGGACGTTGTGCGTAATAGCGCGGTATGAGTTGTTTTCTTAATGTTTCATAGAACGGACAAACTAATACAAAATGGAACTCATCCTCCAAATCATTCAAATTACATAAGGTACAAATTCTTTTTAATGTTTTCATGACAACCAGTTTCAATTCTTGATTTATGGGATGTCAACCTTAGCTTATATATAATGTTTCTATACTTTGGAAAAGTTAAAATGTCCAAATAGCTAGACCGTTCAAATATTATTTTAAACTGTCTAAAAAGTGAAAGTGATGAGTAATATTTGATATTTTCTTGCCATGTACATATATACATATCCCTTAATCTTTGACGTAGCAGAGGTACAAATACATTAGTATTTACAGACTCTGGAAACAACCAAATCTCGCGAAATCCTGCATTTTGCAGGATATCGCGAACTTTGGATGACCAGTTAACAATATTTACATCCCTTTCTGCTAAAGATCTTTGATCAAATGTCAACGTTCTGAGGATACAATTATTTGACTTTTCCTGGTATAATTTAGCCAGTACTTAACAATACGTATATATCTAGATATTTGTAGAGGATAACGTCCAAGTTCAGCGTATATAGCCAGAGTCGAAGTGCTGATTTTAACATTTAGTATCCATTTACAGAACTTTATATGCACTAATTCTAGGTTTTCAGCAGATAAGATGTGTAAGTTGGATAGTTGATGGGTCTAAAACATGCCCGAGTGAATGGTAGTGTTAGACCAATCTGAAAAGACCGCTATTGTATGTCAAGTCTATTAGTATATGTTAGAACGCCTTAAATATACTCAAACTAATAATCAACATTAACCAATCTACAATTCCGCAGCTAGTCGGTTTTAATTGGACTGTACCGATAAGGGAAAGCAGTTCGTGCAGGTGGAATATATTTGGAATAGTCGGGGATTTAAATTGTGTCTTACAATGTTTTACATATTTAGTGTACATCGGACACAGAGACGGCACAATTAAGTTATTTACTGGCATTGTGTTATGTACATGTAACTCTAACATTCATTCCTTGAATACCAAGTGTTTCTGTTTCCATATCTATATACATGCTAATTAAACATATATATATGATAATTTTGTTCTCAGGAGCGCATCTATGACAGGTTGACCTATCTAAAATCCGGTCGCATATTATGAGTAACTACATTAGTAATCGGGTTATGTACTGAGTAACCATGTAACTGTTTTCTTTGTTGCTTTGACTTTGACTTTGACAATAAACCCTGATCCATGAAGAAAACTTAGTGTATTAAAGTCATAAGTAGATTAAGATCTGTCTGCAGATCCATACTATCTGATTTTTTCTGAATGAAGATGCTTCTTTGACCAATAAGCAAACAGTTCATATCCACACTACATGGACACGCGCTCAGTAATTACTAAGTGTTTCTGTAGCTACAACAAATCCTAGTCATGACACTAAGTTTAAATCTATAAAGTCAGTATTTGAATCCGAATTTAATACTGGAATTAAACGAAAGTGGTCACTGGCATAATATTGTATTTTTTCCACAGATTGACCTTACAGGAACATGTCCATTAGAACTATCTTTGCAGGTTAGAACAATAAAAGGCAAAATTGTAACAATCTATAAACTTGAAAATAACCAAGATTGGACTATTCTGTACGTTAGTGATCATAAATCATAATGTTATTTTCCAAAGGAAACCTCTGGGCACATAACACAGCTCGGCTGCCAAGTCAATTGACCTTGCTTAACTTTCCTATAAACCCAGATAATGGCTGCTGGAGGCCAGAATCACGACTAAATATCCAAAATATCCATAAGCCACACAACCGACGTAATAACATCAATAGTACATTTGTCACAATCGATATACAAGACCCTTGTCCAAGTAGACTGTTATATCTCACTTTCCTGAATATAAGTGAATGGGCAAAATAGAAAATGTGTCGATTCGAATAATGAATGCAGGTGTTAGACAATCACAAAGTATATATACGTGGTGCTCTGCCAAATACACAACCATAATGTTGTTATATCACGTATGAAAAGAGACTTCAGTGCGTATCAATGCTCAGGACCAAAATGGATACCTTTTTTCTGCCGAACAGTGATTTGAGACTACATTATACATACATACCATACAGTTTAGTTTCGCAATGCCTCACTTATATATATGTACAGGTCAATGTTCAATGCATGTATAATTTTAAAAGACACAAAGGAATATACGACTTAATCATAGGTTATCATAAAAACAAAGCAGCAGTTTGCCCTAAAAACCACAATAAACAATCTAGAACAAAAAAGGAATTAGTTTTCATGGTTTGAGTTTGATTTAATGTAACTAACTCATTTATTACATATATTGATCAATCTCCATTCTGATAACAACTATTAACAACATGACATTGTATTTCAGTATTCACTAGCAGACAAGTTTATGTTAGACTTGCTGTGTGTTAAGTATTATCAAGTAGCCAGTGTTGTCAAATTGTAGAAGTTTACATCACACTTTGTCAACCCGTATTTACGCATATACACACCATTCAGTGTTTTGCAATTGATTTAACTACCACGATGTCATTAGTCAAGGGTGTTGCTGACGCTACCAATGCCCTTACTTGAACATTAATTAAGTTATCAAATCTGTAATGTATTTAATCGAGAATATTAAACCCGCATCCTAGACAAAACAATCTAATTCCAAAGAAAACGTTGTTTCTGACTACATAATACTGACACGGAGTACATAAATACAATTCTACAAAGCATGAAATAAGATTTTTAAAACAAGAGGGCCGTGATGGCCCTGGATCACTCACCTGATTTTATATTTTTTCTCTTTAGCCTTATAAGCCCCGCCCCCTGGCGGCCATAGTTTTCGAGCAAACAACATGGCTTGAGGGAATCTGATAGAGGGTCACGCTAGGAATATTTTTACAAAATTATTTGAAAATCGGCCAAACACTTTCGGAGGAGAAGATTTTTTAAGTTTTCCCTAAAGCCATATAAGGCAAAATAGCCCCTCCCCGTGGCGGACATGTTCTTCGACCAATCAACATGGCTTTAAGGAATCTGATAGTGGGTCATTTAAGGCACATTTCTACAACAATTTTCGAAAATCTGCCAACCAGTTTGGGAGGAGAAGAACTTCTTTTTTTTCGCTTCGTTGCCATGGAAACCAGAATTCTGCATGGATCCAAACAATTTGAAGGAATTCTGGTGAGGTCATTGAGAGGATGCTTTCTGTGAAGTTTCATCCCAATTGACCCACTGGTTACTGGAGAGAAGAAGTTGACGGACGACGGATGACGCACGACGGACGCCGGATGACGCACGACGGACGCCGGACAAAATAACGCGATAGCACATTGTTTGTAAGGACATGTGGTAGAATTATTTCTAAAATGTCCATTATTATCGCAAATGTACAAAGGTCTGTTGGACTAAAGAGATATAACGTGTGTGCAGGTAGGTAGCTAGTTACCTAGCATGAACATAATTTGTATTTGGAAATGTATGTTGTACATTTGCCTGACATGAAAAATAGTTATCATTTCTTTGCCAATATATTCACTCAATAGAAAGCGTTCTTTGAAGAGTATTGTCTTTTTCGTGTTCATGCAAATTCATTTCAGACATTAAGTTTACTTTGTGATGACCTATCGGTAAATGTATACTGCTTTGGGTTCAGAATCGAATAAGTCAATCACTCATGCCTTCAGCTAATTTGATAGGGATGTTTTAATGTGGACAAGAAAGTGAATCTAGTATTCCCGATGGGTTAACGAACGGTTGGAACTTGTTTTTATCGAGACAGATGGTAACGATAATTGACACATCCTGTAAAGGTCCTGTTCCGTGATCAGATACGCCATGGTGAATTACGTTTACATGACGCTTTACGAGATTATTGCTGATCGTATCTGAATTATCGCTACTGACCGATTCATGGCAAGCAATTGCCGGATATAGGCAGATTCACTTGCATTATAAATAATGATTGTATTTCATGGCATTCTATTCAAATAAAGTACTACTGAACATTCATTCTAGTTTTGAATAACCAGGGTTTTGTTTTGGATACAGACTGCCAGATCCATGTCAGATGTACTTAAGCAAAGGCATAACAGGAGCAACGCCTAGCAAAAATCGGTAATAAAACGGTTTAGACGAAACTGCTCAAGGCTATAGTACATTTATGTCGGTTCATTTTCAGATGATTCGAAATACTTTCATGACATTTTAATAGTCAATGACTATCTTTAACATATTGATTTGAATAGTAGCCCTATCAGGATGTCGACCTAATGTTAAAACTATAGACATTGATTTACCTGTGTCAGGCACATTAGTGTGTTGTTCTTTTCAAGATGGACCTAATCATTGGAAAACCGCAATGTGTATTCATTGTCATTTATTTCTTACCCTGTGGAATCACGAACCTGATTCTTGCATCGATATTCTGGGAAAATGAAACAACCATTAAAACAGTTTATAGGGACCTGTTCACTTTAGTCTATAGTGCAATGATGAAGGGCTCTCACACCAACACTCTTTAATTTGATAAAATGCTGTGCCTCTGTTTTCTTTCACAGTCTTCAGGGAATGGGACAAATGATAGTTTGGACGTTTGAGGTCCGTTAAATGCTGTGCTTGTGTCTCAGTTTTGCACGTTATGTGTAATGTTTCGTTTTACGCTTATAATCATCCATCATTATTGTGTATACAATTGACGAACTGGGGACTGATTTCCCAGTATAAGTACATATATATCCAACTATATCATTCAATAAAACTACTCTACAGTGCATCTTAAAGTCCAATATTTATTTTTATTTCCCAAGTACAGTTATCTTTAACTTATACAAAACGCGTACGGTCTCTATGTTTCATGTACAATTGTTGTAACTGCAAATCATTTAACAAACACTGAAATTTCTTTCTTTCATCAGGAAGTATGGACAAATACATACAGTGAATAATGTTTTTCTAACCAATTGAAACAAAACACATCAGCAATAAGTATTATTTTCATTTTATGTAATTAAAGCCCAATCTGTTTCATTCATATCTGGAAATCTAGTGAATAACATTTCACCAATTAATTCTTTCAGACTTAACCGAACATAAAAACTGTTTAAATCAATGTTTATCTTTTGTTAAGACATGACCCCGACGTGCAACAGAATCCGTTCAACAACTTGACAAATTGTTTGTTTACTAAAAGACATTTACCCATAATAAGATAAACATTAGAAGCATGGTATACAACATCCATATGCTAATACTTTATTTCTGTGCTTCAACATAGCGACACTAAGTTAGTTGAAATTGTTTCAAGTAAAAGTATTATAGCGTGACTGACAAGGGATGATACTATTTCAATGATGCTAAAGGAAAACCGTACTAAGCGTGATCTCTACAAGTGTAGATGAAGATCTGACGGATCATCGATGCTATCGGATCTTGAAATAAATTATTTTAACCATCTATGATTATACATGTTGATCGTGTTTTACTCTTGTCGAAAATGCCATAAGGTTGGTTTTGCTGAAACGCCGCTAATTTATGACCGTCTCGAGTTTGTTCCTGTCCTTTCAGAGTTGTCTTAGTTTATTTCTAGTTTGTTCCTGTCCTTTCAGAGTTGTCTTAGTTTATTTATAGTTTGCTCCTGTCCTTTCAGAGTTGTCTTAGTTTATTTTAGTTGTTTGTCTTTGTCAATCCCGACTTTTCGTAGTATTTTTTAATTTGTTCCTGCGCTTCCCACTTTGTCTTAGTTTCTTTCTAGTTTGTTCCTGTCCTTCCAGATAAGTCGTAGTTTATTTCTAGTTTGTTCCTGTCCTTCCCGATTTTTCTTAGTATTTATAGTTTGTTCCTGCGCTTCACCTTTTGTCTTAGTTTATTTCTTGTTTGTTCCTGTCCTTCCAGATGTGTCTTAGCTTATTTATTTATCTTAATTTATTTAGTTTTATGTCATATTAGAAAAGGTTTCTTTAATTGTAGTCAATCTACCGTTCAATTCTGTTGCTTAAGGATTGATTCAACAAACACTCATCTTCTAAGACCAATTAATTATTTTAAATGATTCAGTGCCACTGACGAAGGATAATGACTTTTATCACACCATATTTGCAATTGATAGAAATGGTCTTAAGTTCGCAATGCTTGTTAAAATACAGCATAACGATATAGACACACCGTTTAAACGTCATGAACACCATAATTCAAAGACACAAATTATATTGCAATATTCATCCTAGTATCGTGTCATTGAACATTGATCTAACAAGACGTACCAGTGTTGCTATTTAGATCGTTATAAGTATTGAACAAAAGGAGAATTGTAGGTACATTTTGTTTGGTAATTTATATACATTGTATATTACCACACCAGAGAACGAACACTGGTAATCCGCTACAAAGGCGGACGCTTGAATCACGGAAATGTTTTTCTTCTTTAATGGAACTGCTTTAAGAAATGTTTAAACTGACCTTTTTGTAAAGCGTTGTATGTGACGCGTACTAGAAGGCCAGTACAGTTGCTAAGCGGATGCATACAAATAGGACTAGGTCATAGTTCAGAACATCGACGTGCACAAACCTACAGTTTATTGCAACTGATTCATAAGTATGAACTTTTGATATTATGTTTCATGTTATTTGAAAAAGTATAAGCATGCGCATATAATCTTGCTTTCTTAAATGAGATGAAATTTACAATGACTGGCCTAGTAAAAATTCATATTTGTCTTTTAGTATTGTACATGTCAAACCTCTGGGTAAATGTAGAAATAATTCAGCTTTTAATCGATAGATATTCCTCGGAGACTTTTAAAATTAGATAAGGTCTAGCAGGATGCGCCAACTGTCCGCTTCACATGACTTACCTCCAACTAATATTGTATTGTTCGTTATCTTATATTTCCTTATATAAAATAAGCATTGACTGGTATCGGTAGTTAAATACGCGTTACTGTAACACATGATACAAAAGGGAAAGGATTTTACGCATGGGTGGAATGATCATGGTTAATAGATTTCCAAATTATTTCAATTTTTAAAATTAGTGTAAAACAGATGAAGGATTACGAAAACCCCATTTGCGGTATGGCAGACGGAGGTGCTTTATTGGCCCATCTGGGATAATGGAAACTAGTTTAGAATTACTACCTAATAGTGTATGCTCTTCACAAAATTACCGTGGCTTCCTTTATGGCACATTTTTTCCGTCAGAATTTATGACCAAGCCTCGGAACACAGAAACATTGTGTCATGGAATAAACGCTTTCTATTTCTAAATAAGTTCTGACTGCCTGCATTTTTGGAGTTTGCTATCTTCAGTAATAATAGGTAAAATATCGTTTGTTTGACAAAGAATTTCTATATTTGGAAGAATTGTCCGAAAGTGTGTGTACCGTAACGCCGGAACAATAACCATTATCATTTATTTGAATAACATTAACATATCAGCCAATTTACAATATTAATCATAACAAAACCTGGTACTTGTTGCACCTAGCGCAATTCTTTTCATAGAACTACATATGGGTATGTTTCGAAACGACTTTGATAAATATATTTGAATTTAGGTTGACTCTGATAATAAATGAAAATATAGAATTCCTTGTCACGAAACTACAAAGACTGTTTTCTTTGTTTAGACATGTTCATCGCATGACTTGCGCGTGGTAATTGCAAATGACATGCTTTGATTGCCTTGGTTCCTTAGGGTTGTATAATATTAGCATTTAACCAGTGCACAAGGAGTATTTTTCGATTCAGGAGAACATACACGCACGTATCATAGCCCAGACATAAAGTTGATAGCTCTAGTATACATCTAAACAGGCAATTGTCTGATAATGCTTCGCTTCTGTTCGCAATAGCTTGTCACTTGGTTGTTAAATATATGCGAACAGTGTAGGATAATGTTATGATCGAAACAAAACGTTATATTAATCAAATCGTCTAACATACATTTAACATGGCGTTCATGTTGGTATGGACAATGAAATACAGGTGTAGATGATTTTAAGATTATAATATATAGTCAATGTTTAAGACAAAATGTGAAGCAACTAAATGACAAAATTGGAAGCGGAATTGATAACTTCGAATATACCAAAAATTAAGTATCACTGTTCGTGAAGAAACATGGATGTCTAATTACTAGTCAGAGTCTGAAATTGTTGAGTATGTTCACTTCGAAAATCAAATAATGGTACCATCCTCAACAGACGTTTTCGTTCATGAAAAATTGTGAAATTTATAATTGTTAATTACAACCGGTAATTCCAATGTTCACCCTGTGGTATACTACCACACGATTCTACCAAGAAGTAGTCAATATCAACACAAACACGGCTTTGTCTCTGAATATGTGTTCCCAAAGTTGTATATGATATATTTCCTAGTGGACCATGTTTCCTCTTTGGGTAAAGGTGTCGAATCGATCATTTATGATATTGTATTATATGTTATAGTAAACTTGAAAATACGTCAAATAACTAAGAACAATTCTTTAAACATTGTCACCACAACCAGCGAGATGTGTTTTTTCTTTCGTTTCAAAACACATTGTGATCGTCATGTAAATCTGTAAATGTAAAGCGGTTAATTTGGACATATCTAAACCTCTGTCTAACTTTGCATATGTAATACAGTTACATACATGGAGCAATAATCATGTTCAGCTCATGTATATGATATGTGTCAATACCATAGGGTGTATTTCACAACAAAACTATAAATGATGAAATACAGTGAAACAATCAGCTGAACACTCACTCCTATGGAACCCGAAAATCATTCAGTTAGTATCTAATAGGAAACCTAAGAAAGTTGCATTTCATTTTTCGGTTTCAAAAGTCAATAAAACATTCCTACTGGTTAATGGCAAATAAATGGTGATAATTATATGGATAGCCTTCCAAGATATTGCTGTTTTGAAACAACCACTTAAGTGCCAAGGGGATAGTATTGTTTGTGTACTGTTTGAAAAGAAATCGTGTATATGTTGTTTCTTTGATACCCAACCAGTACTTGCACCGAGCTTGGTAGGAATCGAATCGTGTGCTTTGGATCACGAGGCCGACGCCCGTCCTCTGAGCAACTGTCTCTGTCCGCTGTCCAGCCGACAATTCACTGGTGTCGGCCATGTAGGACATATAAAAACTTTCGCCTCAAGTCAAGATTGAATACAATGTATATTACCTGATAGCAATTAAACTCTTTTGTTATTATCTTCAAGCGTATTTTACATATTCACGAAGCCGTTATGTCGTAGATTGTCATGTAACTGCAACGTGTAACTGTAAACTACTTAAACAAAACAATGTAGATTAGAATCAGCCTTTGTATTCGCATTCACTATCCTCTTGGTGTATAGTGCGTGTTCATTATGTTTGAAACCGTATTAATGTGATGGTTTTGTTTGCTATGAAGAAACTAATCACATTCATCGATGGTAACAGTAATAATATACATATACATATTTGTATATGTATGTAGTTTGATATTTGAAATCGACACAAACATGTGACACGTGTTTATCAAGGTTCGAGGAGGTTCATGTTGTCTTTATCAATGACATGGAATAAATAGTTTGGCTTAAACTGTCACATGATAACTTTATACTAAGGGCAATTGATATAGAAATAAGTCTAGCTCTCACTGAACTATACGTCATGTGAATGTGGTAAGAAAGTTCTTAACCCTTTCCCACATACAACAATTCCGCAGCAGACGGCTTTGAAATCATATGGGAAAACGTATGGAAACTCTCTATAACTGAAAGTTTAATTATGTAATAGAGTTGAAAACATCGTGACAAAAGTAGAAATTGCTCATCATGAACAATTTCTTCTTTTGTCACAATTTCTTCAAAAGTCGTCTGCTGCAGAGGCGTCAAAAAGTGCATGTTAGTGGGAAAGGTATAGATTGTTCTAACAGCAATAAAAAGAGATGGCAGTCTAAAGATAAGATGTATCACATGTAGTATTACAATCGTCCCAATAGTGACAAGTCTAATGAATATTTAAGGTACATTTACAGCGCCTTTAGTTCATAGATACCATTAATTTAAATTGAGAAGTCAAACCAAAAAGGCGCGAAGTCATTTCTATATGGGCCGTGTCTTGTTGTTTAGGGTATTTTTGCACCAATGATATGAAGACGGATAATGTAGGCTTTGCCGACATGTGTTGATGCACAGGCTCCATTTAACCCCGAACTGGCTAGACTCGGTTACAACTTGTATTTGTGTAGACTTGAATCATCTTAACAGCAGGCCGTAACTATTTTAACACATTTTACGTATTGTTCACTTCACATCGTCCTCAATAAATGATCAAATATTTTACATTTTACTAGGAAAATCAACGATTATTTGGAACTCCTTCAATCAAATACATTAGAATCATCCCATTTAACCCCTATTGTATTCTAGTTATCTTAAGACGCCTGTTTCATGCTTTTGACAAAATTCTATGAATGATTTTATAAAAGCTAATTAAATAGCTGTCCCTAAACCCATCCTGAATACAATCAGTTTACAAAATGGCTTTTATCTAGTATTACCGTGCAGATAATCTAGCGGTGAGTGACGTTTCAAATTGACAAGTTCTGGGACTTTTATAATTACTAATTTATTTTATAATTGATACGTTTCTTTACTGGTAAGCCGTGACAAATAAATTGCTTAACAAACTGATTGCATTTATATCAGCCGCCGTTTCAGCCGAAAGGGCACTGTGACAGCTTTAGATGCAGGAACTTATAAGGAATGTACTTCTTATGTTTAGCTAGAAGTAATATCAGCAAACTCAAAACCTAACCTGAAACTTCACACTACACCTGTTTAAACATGATTGCGTGTCGCCTAACTCGACTAAATTTAGCTTTGGATGTAGAACCGGCCGTTGTTTGTGGTGGTAATGATTTAGTGCCCATGGGCAATGCACATTCCCTAGCTTAGTATTTGTGTGTCACTAAGGGATCACGAATTAGTTTGTCGTCACCTCGATATAACTGAAATACGAGTTCCACGTTGATCAGTTACGTTGCCATTGCTATGCATTAATATTCTGCTGTCAACCTATCAACTCAAGCAACGTTTTTAATTGACGTTTTGTTGTATTTAACTTTGGCCATTTCAAATCATTGTTAGGCCTTGTATGGTGTTTTACGCCGATTTCAATTATAACGGTGTTTCCTGAGTAAGCTTCGAGTACTACTGGTCCATTAAAGGTAGCGGTAATGATAACTCAAAATCTTGAGCACAAAGGAGAGAAATACATTTCTGCAATTTGTAAAGACTCTGGAATGATCCGGTGAGGGATCGAACCCGCGACCTCCAACAACCGATTCGAATGCGCAGCAATTACATCATAGTGAAATTAGTGCATTGTTCACCATTCGTAATAAATGTGTTATTTACTTGATCAAATAGAGACAACTCTCTTCAATAAGTATACTTCATCTCAAATTGTTTGTCCATATTTATGGACGTGTTCAAGGGCATATGCTATACATGTGATTTGTGTGGGAAAGGGATACAAAGGTGATAAAGTCAATTGTTGCGCATTTAAAACTGAAACATAACCAACCAAAAACCATCTATCAAACAAACGTGTAGGCGTTACAGAAACTTTCGAGATAAGAATATCCGTATCATACGAGGCAGTCTTTAAGTTCCGACATGGGAATATAAAACGTGATTACGTCATAGTTTGTCTCTGCAGTTTTTTTCTAGCAGCATGACGTACATTCCTTAATTGGCAACGTTATTCTGTTCCCTATAAAAACCAAGACATCTTTTAACGAATCCCCGTTTTTAAAAATGTTAACGCATGGACATGTATAAGATGAAGCAAAACTGTTAGCGTTTGTTATATATTGCAACTAGACCTATAGTACATCTATCCGGATCCTGCAATGAAAGACAAGACTTGCACATGCATACAAAACAATCATGCGATTGATAAATGATCCCATGTCAAAGAAACCAACGTTAAGGTATATTTGATAAGGGAGTAAACGATCATTTCATCACATCCATATTATCTGTGTGTACACTGAGCCGTTTTGAATAACTATTTTGCTTATACATGGTCGATGCAAAACCAGACTGCGGGTAGAAATAGAAATCAACCTTGTTTTTTCTACGTTCCAACTAAATTTCGTACACAACTAAATAGCATGTTCATTTCTTGTGTTCAGACTACGTCTTTGTTAACTTAATATTCGTGCCTGTCTCTGCGTATTATTGTCAGTATTATGTTTGAGTCATCCCAAGAGTAGAACAACATGCACAGACAACGGAGCCATGTCACATGAACGAAATAACATAGATTTAAATCTTAAACTTTAATTAATACTTTCCTACATCAAACAAATCTGCCGGAGACGACTTTCAAAACATTTATCTAAAATTCGACAAATCTTTTTAAATGAAATAAGATAATCATTCGGCATTGAATTAATTTAAGAAATGTGGTTGCACAAGGAGAAAGGGCTCATTATGAGCAAATTATCCTTTGTCGTCTGCTATAGAGGCGTCAGAAAACGTCTGTACGTGGGAGAGGTTAAACATTTGATTTCAGAGCCGTCTACATTGAAACCATCTGGTGATAAACATGTAACACACGACACTTCATATTTTCCCAATTAAATGAATTAAAAGGCATTACAATCAGCAATTTATGCGGTTAGGCATGGGGTTGTATACTATGTAAGGAAATAATGCTCAAAATATTAAGTTTCTCCTTTTTTCGACAATGTTTATAAAGCCATTTGCAGCAGAAGTGTCAAAACTCGTCTGTTTTAGTAAAAGGGAAAATATTCCAATTAAGCATTCCTGTATATGTATCAAATATTAATTTATAGCAACTATATCACCACCTTCAAGACTGACACAATATTGATCTAGAAAGATTCAAATTGGACTGCATGGAGCCACTGATTTATGATGCTCTTCGTAGATTCCATAAATGTCACAAGTCGGTTTTTCTGTGGAGCAACTCGTCTGAAAATATTTTCGTTCTCCTTTGGGTACTTTAGCATGCACAAACACATAGTGAAGGTGTCGTCTTACGGGACATGGAATAAGTCGCATATAAAATAAATAGTCTTGTATATATTAATTATTACATTGAAGTTTAACTTTGTATGAATAGTTTTCGTGGAAATAAATTTGACACGCGTATCCTTATTTATTTGTTCAAATCAATTCCTGGGGAGACAATGCTGATTGGTAACAATGAAGAGTAGGGGTCGGACTGTTTTGCCTATTATAGCTAAATTGAAAACTTAAAAATAATCGGACATATTTTGGAAATAATTACATAGAAATGTTCCAAGTAGGGACCCTCTATGACATGCCTTCAATCTGTTTTACCCTTTATACCCAAAGTGTTAACTCTTTCAGCGCCACAGGCAATATTGAGGTCTTTGCAAACAATGCAGATTCAGGTGAGTCAGCTCGTAACGAGCTGTCTCACCTGAAATCAGCATTGTTTGCTTTTTAGATACCAAAATAGTCCAAAACTTTCCAGTGCCTCAAGTGTTCATGCAGTAAATTATTCTTTCTAAATGTGCCCAATTTCATTTAATTTCATTAGTTTTCAATACTTTTATTTCACGATGTCTCCTATGACTAGTATCATCGCCATTCATGTTTAATATTTCTTACACATTGATAGAATAGTTACTGCTAAAAGACCATAGAACAATTTAGACTAATATTATCGACATTGCTAATTAATATTTCTTACAAATTAATAGAGTAGTTATTGCTAAAAGACCATAGAACAATGTAGACTAATATCATCGCCAATGATGTTTAACATTTCTTACAAATTAAAAGAATATGTATTGCTTAAAGACCATAGCACAGTGTAGACCAAGGTAAAACTGCATTAAAGTACAGGCTGATATTGGTCTAGATTGTGCAATACTGTTATATACAGTGTGTTATTAAGGTTAGCGTAGATACGATTTAAAGTGACATACAGCTGGGTAAGGGTTAACAACATGGAGCTCTTCAGATTATACCAGATCACATGATTATTAGTCGCCGGGCAGAAGCCCGCGACTTCTATTTTTAATAGCTTTTCGGAAATCACATGGGAGGGCGGCTTATTATTAGAAAGAAACAAATCTAGATGATTTGAACATATTACAATTGTGGTTGTTTACGAACACTAATAAATGACACATCTAAAATGAAATAAATATTCCGATTTTTTAATGTTTGCATTTTTTTTTATTTCACTCGCATTTAAGTTTTTTGTCTTATTTACGAAGACAAAAGTGGTCCCTTCAAGACGTGAACCAACACCCCCTAATGCAGACTCTTATGTGTCATCATTGAGGTCAATTTCGGATTCTCCTTTTAATAGCAATTTTAACTTACTAAATGTTGTTTTCATGTTCAAAGAGATGTCTTGATTTGTGTAGAATTCATTTAATAATGTTAATCCATGAATATCTAAAGTAGGAACTGTTTCTAAGCTAAATATAGACCCTATTCTGTTGTGTAGTTTCGTGACCTTTAACATCGATTTTCGCGCATGCGCATTTCGATATGAAAAAGCGAGTGATATTATTTTATTTTAGACAAGTACAAGACGAATGTTTGACGCAAAGCGTCAAAGAGAAGCCGCAATATTTCGTTGTACATGTAGAAATAAGAAAAAAAGAACATTTTTAAATCCACAAACAATAGAACAATTTAAACTGTAGACGGTATTGCTGATATATTTCTCCTTTTGAAGACTTTTGTTTTCTTCAAATTACCTCCCTTTAAAGCAATACCAGGCTATTTACCTTGTGATTCGAATAAGATTGACAAACATTGAAATTATATGAATGAATACTATTATTTAAATAAGTAACAACAGCAAAATTAAATTAAAGCCAGATAAATGTGTACACATTTCGTTAATTTGTTATAGATACCCTAATGTATAGATATGAATATAAACTTTATAAGCAAATGTTTTCATTTCAATGATCATAATGTTTGAATAGACTAAGGAAAGTCAAGAATACATAAATAAATCAATGCTGTCTTTTCCGGCGACATTGATGCCTTGCATCAACTTTCTCTTGTTACTACATATATTGTTTTAAATAGCAAATGTAAAGGTTGATAATTGCTATGTATTTTACGCCGCTTTAACTCTTTCAGCGCCAAAGGCAATATTGAGCTTTTTGCAAACAATACAGATTCAGGTGAGTCAGCTCGTAACGAGCTGTCTCACCTGAAATCTGCATTGTTTGGCTGTGAGTTATAAAGATATTCCAAAAATCCTATAACATGAAAATAGAGTCGTCCGAGTTGTTTGAACATGGAAGAGTCTACTTTAAACAATTCGGTGCTGAAAGGGTTAAAAATGTGTTCTGTCATAACACGGCATTTCCTGGGTAAGTGACTAGTTTGGCTGGGCCATTTATCCTGACCCTAGCGATTCAGTTGTAAGTATAACCCCACAACCCTGAGGGCAGTCATTGCTTCCATTTTTACTTCTTTTGGTATGACCCAACCGAGGATCAAACCCACGACCCACCGCGCCCGAGGCGGACTCTTTACCACTACACCACCGAAGCGGTGCAAATGTAAAGATGTACATGTAGAACATTTATATTATGTAGAAAGATTAATTATCTTTCTTGAAATATAGCTGGGTTTGTATATGTTTTGTGACAAAAACGACTTTGGACTCAAACCATGTCCAACATAGAACACATAGTCTGTTTTTAAGTCCGAGTGACAGCTTCAATTCTCAAAACGAAGGAAGCGTGTAATTTCGTGTATCTGTGAATCCCCGCTTCCAGTATCAAAACGAAGACGCCGTGAAACTTCAGTGTTAGAACAGCTATCGTTTATCTTGGCAGAAAACATAAAAAAAAACGTCTAACAATTTAAGATCATAATGATATAATCAGCTTTAAAACCAGTTAACGTAAATCATATTTATGTACAATAAGTGGGGCTACACCTTAGGAGTTTTAACTGTATATACAGTTAGTTACATTTATCATATAAGTTGGCAGTGCAAACTGCAATGACACTGTGCGGATGCATGGGCTGGCCTAAATCCTCACTGAACTAAAGACCAAACATCAGTATACTCAGCTCATATTCAAAAGTTATTTAAGCCACATAGTTCAGGAGAAAAATACTGCGACCATTTCTCTTGTGAAATTAGTTAGGAAGTCGAAAAAGTCAGTTGATGTTAGCTGTCACTCTATCCACGATAATAAAGCATTGTATATCACGAATTGTCTTTGGTTTGGATGTGAATTTAATTAAACATGGATAGGTTTATCACTAGAACCGACATTATTCACATTTATGGCAACTGTAGATTAACGCCGTTAACACAGGGCGTTCTAATAGGGCATAACGACACTTTAAAACGAAGCCGCGCACACCTCCTGGTGTCTCACAGTCACCATGCTTATCTGAAGACGACTGTTTGTTTTTGATGTAATCGTATAGCTGCTGCTGCTGCTGCAGACGAAATGTAACGCCAAAATTGCAGACAACCTTTGGAAAACATAAATGGGTAGACGACATTGCTCATTGTTTTCAGCTTCATGTCACTATCATACTCTGACGTTAAGATATATTTTACCTCAGCCTTCTTAACTATTCCAGAACTGACGACTCTCAAAAACATCTGGAGGGTATTATATTAAATGATGGTTTTAACCTTTTCCAACATACAACAAATCTGGAGCAGACGACTTTGAAAACATCTTATCAAAAATGTGACAAATCTCCATTAATAACAGTTTTATTATTAAATAGAGGTAAAAACATTGTAGCAAATGGTGAAATTGCTCATGACGAGCAATTTCACCTTTGCCACAACGTTTTCAAAGGTCGTCTTCTGCAGAGGCATTAGAAAGCGTCTATATGAGGGAAAGTGTTAAGGTTGATGAATACACAATAAGCTAGACGTTAAATATGGATCGCAATTGTCAATGTCTTGGGCGTCCACAGTGCAAAGCGCATGTATCCGGGGGGAACAACACGTGTTGTGTAATGGCAAAAAGGAACAAGTGTTTAAGTCAATAATGTCTGCTGGTTCACATACTTATAGATATACTTGTGAGTTATTAATAGCCATCAAAATGCCTCATAGGGAGACTCACATTGTATATTTGGATTTATTACTTTATGGCATTAATAAATTCCCATTTACATTCAATATATCCTTATGTGTTTCATTCATGACATACAAGTCCTACTGCCCATGGTCTAAATTATTATTGGTACTTTACTCTAACTCCTAGGTCCTAGCAAGTATTTGCTCATTTTTCCTGGACCAGGCATAACAGGCACTTATCAATACCACTTTAGAGTCTCCTTATGTGATATTTATCAAAAAGAGACTTCTAATATAAATACAATTCGATACTGGTTGCATTAGCAAGAGCATCATCTTAAGCATAAATCGAAGTGTAATATGTAGTATAATATTTTAAACGAGTCTATCGAACTTGACTGGTGCCCATAAACAAGGATGATATTACACGTCTGATATAGCTGCACTGGTTTCCTATTTTGATAATGCAAGCTTAGAGCGATGTAATCTATAAATGCAAAGACAATTTATGTTATTTTAACCGTAATCCTGTATATGGTTTCTAAGAGAGCTAGTTATATAAGTATACGCAGACAACGAGTCGGTATTTATGGGTCATATCCAGGCATTTACTGTCGATATCGGATATAAGAGTCCGTGTTTTCATCTTGAGATATAACACAGTTTATACAGGCTATAACTCCTTTGGCCGCTATAATTAAAATAAAGCCCCGCTGTTTGTTGTAAGCAGTACAAATCCAGATGAGCCATCGTTTGTTAACGTGAACAATCAATTGCAATTACAATTAATGTTGACATAGTTCACCATGGGATTCGAACCATCCCTTTTTTAATCATTTTCTGGGCGGAATCAGCAAGCGGGAAACATCGGCTACTTTTCTTTGATTTGATGTTGGCGAAATAGATATTGCAGATAAAGTGTATTAACATGGCTCAGTTAAACTGTATTTAAACCTTATGTGCAAAAACTTAAGAATTATCGATGTTATCATATATTGACTTGTCAATAGAAAAGGGTACATGCTACCTTTTGTGAAGATCAGCATGTACCTCCTCACAGTCTGATCAGTATATATATACATTTTAAATATTTCAAACACAAACTCGAAAGACGCTTCAACTAGCTAAGATTCGGATCAGACGATGTAGACGTACACTGAACCTGCACATTTCTAAAATGCCTTATTTGTGAGCATTTACGCCAAAACGCTTGAGTGGCTGTTATTGTCGATTGACAAAAGAAAGTGTCATGCTTTTTTATACGAATGTTTGTGAAGCTCTTTGAACTATCAAAATAACTGACCGAAATGTTAGAATTGAGCGGTGCTATAACACTAACAAACTTAACGCACTTTTAACAGTGTGGAAAAAGAACTGCCCGTGCACCAATATTGAAGGACTTTATATAGATATACTGCTTTAGAGAAGTTTGAGTCATAGTATAACTGTAACGCGTAGACTCATAGAAGGAACAAGTGTCTGCCATTCAATATTTGCCTTGTAGATACATATCATGAGAGTCGTATGATACATACTTTTATTTTTTATTGTAATGACCCTTCCTTAGTTAATAATAGTTTTATCAAATAGTTTTAGGCTACAGGAATATGTGGGTTGCCATTTGCTCTATAAACAATCACATCACAAGAAACGATCGACGCTCTATGAAAATCAACCGTTGAGCATATGCAGCCAGTGAATTGCCAGGCACAGGTTACAAACTTTCCAGTACTAGTGGTATATCGTACTCGTCCCTCCCTTCTATCCATTTACCAGACAATTTTAGTAATTAAGATCACTTACCTATCTGCAAAGGATCTCTCTTGCCCACCTGCATGTTCACACTAACAATGTATAAACACTGAATAGTAAAGATATGAATTATCCGAGCCATTGCTATTTCTTTTTCAAAAACAAGTAGTTGAAGAATTGTTAAACCGTCCTAAACAGATCCTACAATACAAAACTCAAATGTTCATTTTAGTTTATTCGCACGTTTCACAACATTTTCAGTGACGGATAAGCCCATCACGTAAAGCACGAGCGCAACCGTATATTTGTGTAGATTGCAATGCCGTAAAAAGATCACGAAATGAAGAAGTAATCATCCAGTAGGAGCGTCATAATCAACCATAAGACAGATAACCTCTAATCCTTGTCTAGCCAGAGCATATCTACCGACCGTGGCCTCTTGATGAAATTATTCAGTCACCCTGTCCCGGTTTTAAACTGCTTTAGTCCGTAATCACTCACGTTTACTTCGAAACCAATTATCCTCGCGTTAAATGAAGCAATTCCTATGCCCCCGAAACTTCATTTTGTACCATTTTCCTATAACTATCGTATTTAGACGAGAGCCTTTCCATACATGTTCGTGTTACACGCACCGATCGATATGACTTCCGGTTCACTGTAGAGGTTTTTTTCTGTGAATAGAAAACTAAAACTCTCTTAGTTGCTAGCGTCATTGACGATTCCAATACTTTGTTAAAAGAGCGTTTTTCCTCTCAGTGGAAATTATCCATTGAAATCAGTCGTAGTTCTGTGATATATATCCGTTCTTTGTTCAGAGAATCTTGTATGATGTCTTTAAGATAGTTTTAATTTTATATTCTAGCCTACGAAATTAATTCATTGATTTCAGACATTGAATAGACCTTTAGTCTGAAATAAAGCATTCAGAGTAAACACATTGGCGCCATTAAAATATAGATATACGGAATTTGTTGTTTTGTTAAGAGATGAATGCGAAATTAATCCGTTGCCTGGTTACTGTTCCCAATAATTGGGTAAATATTTGACGACATGTCCGTCAGACTAAGCGTCGTTTCCACTGACATTGTGTCTACTAATATCTTATGATAATATAATTCGCTTTCCCTTTGGCTTTGAAAAATATGCATTTATTTGATACCGAATAGCGTTTAGCGAGTTGGAGTCTGAATGACACTCATGTTTACATTATTCAAAGTTATAATGGGATAAAACTAGTGGGGCATCCCTTCCAGCAGTTAACAAGAACTTCATGACATGCAGACTTCGGTAATGTACAGACTCGTATAAGACACGAGGCTCGATTTGCTTCTTTTAATTTGGAAACGAGAGATAAGCTACCACTTTAAGCAAAGTTATGTTAACAAATAAGTGATATCGTATAAATATGGCTAAAACACATTTCCCATGGGTTTGAAAAGCAGCGCAAGTATTTGTTTCGGATATATGTAACACTCTGTTTGTAAATCACAAACCAGTATTTGCCCAATGCATCGTACAGGCGTGACACAAACAGTGTACATTTTATGCAGACCTTTTGGTTGCGTTATTGATTGAATATTTGCACAAAACATACAATTGTCATTATACACGTTCCCACCGGATAGCAAACAGTTTAATGTCTAGATAGCAAGTTACTGATACTGCCTGGATAGCATGTAAACATATGGACCGTTCCGTTAGAAAACAAACAGTATGGACTTTGCGTAATGTATCGATTTATATCAGCCTGCTCAATGTGCGCAGGCTAATCCGGGCCGACACATTTAGTTTCAGGAGGATAGAGGTATAGATTAGTGATTCCTGAAACAGAAAATCCACAGGAGGAGAAAAATGTCTGTTCGGGTTTGCCTGCGCGGATGCTTAGGCCGATCACGATCGATACTTAACGCAGATTCCACAATGTTGGTTTTCTCCTGGGACGGCTAAATTATAAGCTCGAAGAAAACCAACATTCACGTTATTATTACACGTGTTGAAAAAGACGACATTGCGCAATAATTCGAAGTTCCAAATATATACTGCCTCAAATAAGTTTGTTTAAACATTTTATGACTAGTTGGTGAACAGTGCAGCGAATAAATTATCGCGGGAGGTGTGTTTGTTTTTGTATTTGTATGGTACCATAGATAAGGTGTTTGTCATGACCCGACTTGGGGCCGAACCTTGGTGTTCTGCTCTCGAGGCTGACGTTTTAAGAATCACTACACCACTGAGTCGGTTCGCCGTAGATAAAATCGAGTTGCTAAATAACATCAACGAGGACATTCGCATCTCTGACAATACTGAACATAAACATAGTATAGAATAAAAGAGCTGTTGAACCATTATTACTAGCACGCCGCGCTTTAATACCTCTGTGTTACCTATTGTTTCTCCAGGTTATATCTAGTATGATTTAGTTGATAGGCATGTTTCGTAAAAATCTGCTCACGATTATTTTGTATGGCGATTCAGCACTGCTAACAGTCTTGCTCCCCAAACACATCGACAATATATTATGATAACCTCACATTCTCGCATTTTGCCTTTTCACAAGGGAGTGCGACTTCATAAAATCGCCCGTTATCGTAAACATCAAGTGAATGAGTCATGCAAATGACTCCATTTAACCCAGTTCAAACCATTTCCATGGTACAGACAATATTTGACAATTCAGTTGCCTTCGTCAATTTGAACACATCGCGGAAAAAGGAGAAATTTACTCATATTTTTTCCTCGGCCATTTTTCACCTTTCTTTTAAAACAAGACTTCCCATATCAGTTTGCTTTTTCAAACGCTTCAAAATAATTACGCTGTAAAGATGCGTACGAAAGCAAGCTTTAAGACCAGCGACGATCAAGTTATGCTTTTTAAACATTGACTAAGCATAAGTCAGGAACATAAAAAATTATTAGATTTCAATATTCGCATTGCATTAGTCCACATTTATAAGCCTTTTATCGTTTTCCACAATGCTTATAATCCTACCTCGAATGTTTTTTTGCAATTAATCCGATGTGACTAGTATAATATACTGTAGAGCCACTTCCAGCGATGTTTGCGTCTGTCTTTATGCATTTGTGTACAGTGAAGACTCTGTAAATCTTATATTCACCACCTGTCTACATGTAACATAGTACTAGATGCGCATATGTTGCCCCTATCTCCCAAACATTCTTTTCGACGTTTTATAAAAGTCAATGCAATGCAACAAGCGTCATTCACAAGTGGGCTAACAGTATATAATGAAAATTAGCCAGTTACTTGGAAAGACTGTTGTGTGGAGTACTTGAGTGAGAAAACCAGACAACACATGGATAGGTGAACTGGCCGCTGTAATATGACTGAAAAATTGTTGACAATTGCCTTTAGCTCAATCAATCAATCTGCCCCCCCCCCCCCCCCCCCCCCCCCTCCGTGCCAACATGTAAAAGCAGACGCCTCTTAGAATTCCAAATTTGTTAACATACATGAAAGCGCCTTTTGTTATACAACGACGTACATTATATTCAATCAATACATCATACACGTCTCTAGGTCTCTAGTAGCCTGCAACCCAGACATTCGTCCTACAAATTAAGAATTGTGTCTTCAAAGGACTGTGTGCAGGTTATAATGCTGTAATACACGATCCCTTGTTTCTTGTTAAACCCTATCCCATCAAACACTGATTTACAGGAGACGAATTTGAAAACATATTGTCAAATATATTTCTATATTTGAATGTATAAATATAAATATTTAGCAAAGATGAAAACAATTTCGATAAATGATATTTGTTCATTTTGAGCTTTCTTTTTACTTTTGCCACAATGTTTAAACTGTCGACTGATGCAGATCAGAATAAAACTGTTCTGTCGTCTGCGGAAGATACGTCGAAATGCGTCTGCGTCTGCGTATTCGAAACGGTTAAGTACAGTTGAATTCTGCATCGAACCGGTATTACTCAGCTATAATTGTAGGCTTAGCGGATTATGCTATTTTTAGACTCGACTAAATTTTAAAACAAAGAAAATACTCGCTTTTGGAGCAACTAGGATTATGTTTTGAAATAAGGTTGAACAGATCGTTTTTTACCAAAATAATACAAGCGATGCGGCAAAAGTTTTCAGTTTTGATGAAAAGGTTGAATTGAGCCTATATATGTATCCGCGTATTGTTTTATTCGTTTCTCCAAATTCAACATCGCCATAGGAAACCTACGTCAATTTATATGGAAAACCCAATTATTTCTTGGTAAACTAGGATGACACAGTTGACGAAAGTGTATATAAAAACATCTGATTGATGTAGCTGTTCTCACATACCCTTTTCAATGCTGAAATGTAAAAGTGGACTTTTCCAGCTTTCTATTTGGAAGAGTGTAGAATTATATACATTTCAAGATAAACATGTTGAGTTAACAGGTTAAGCAGCCATCAGTATATAGCACTATAAGCTTCACACAATATGTTTCAGCAATCCCATCAGGGTAAGTGTCCTACTATACTAGACGAACCGTTTGCTGTATTGGTCGAGAAAAGGAACCCATTCGTAGGTACTATCGTCTTAAGTAATAATGTAATGATTCTAAATGTAATCTGGTATCTGTTCAGGACCTACATAGACGCTGTGCTGCATTGTTCAGGAAAAGTAACCAATTCGTATACATGTACTTCGCCGTAACCGTTCAATGTAAAAAATCTAAAAAGAAAGAAAACCCTTACCCCGCGTGTTCCAGAAAAACGTAATAATAATCTCTAATCTTTGTTTCATCATTTTTAAATGTTTCTGGAATATTAATAAATGTGCCGTTCCTCGAGAAAACCAACATTATCTGCGTAATGTATCTTCTCAGATCAGCCTGCGTAGTGCGCGCAGGCTTATCCGGACCGATATATTCTCTCTCAGGGGGATAGATGTATAGAGTAATGATTCCTGAAACAGAAAATCCAGAGGAGGCGAAACGTTTCTGTCCGGGTTAGCCTGCGCCGCATGATTAGGCTGATCTGAGTCGATATTTCACATTGTTGGTTTTCTCGTAGAACGGCCTCGTATATACACACCAAATATTAGACTGCACTAACATGCAGCCTAATCCTAGTTCTACCTAGTTCATAATTGAAGTTTAAAGTCGAACACAGTGTTATACGAACATGAAGCAACGAAAATTAATCCGTCGTTGCCGAGTGGTTAGCGTCGAGAATTTTGAACCGGGCGTTTCTAGTTCGATTCCCAGTCGCGGCGCTGTGGTCAAGGTGGGTGCGCTTTGACAATGCACATTTCCTAGCCTGGTACTGGTTTGTTTACCCAGGAATCATGAAAAAGTGAACTGTCGCCTTGATATAACTGAAATAATGTTGAAAACGGCGTAAAACCAAACCAAAACAAACAAAAGGTTCAAGAAAAAAGTAATTACAATTATGTCTTCAAAAGGGTAATCGACCAGTACGGTATACCGTCAGAAAGAAACGCCTTAATTAGATATAATGCTAATGCTGCCGCATTATAGGTCTAATCTTTTTGTAGACACTCCGGAGATACGTTAAGGAAGAATTGTTACCAACTTAAAGGACTCCCCTCGACCTTTGAGAGCGACACAGTCAGACTTAGTAAGTGAACCACATGGAAAATGTAGCCCACATATGAGCCGTCCCGCGAGAAAACCAACAGTATGGCATCTGCGTAATATATCGACCCAGATCAGCCTGCGCAATCCGCGCAGACTGATCCGGGCCGACACTTCCGTCTCAGGGAGATATAGGTATAGAGTTATGAACCTGAAACAGCCAATCCACATAAGGCGAACAGTGTCTATCCGGGTAAGCCTGCGCGGCATGCTTAGGCTGATCCGGTAGATACTTTACGCAGAGTCGACAATGCAGCTGCGGCGATAGACATCTGCGTAATGTATCGACCAGATCAGCCTGCGCTGTCCGCGCAGACTGATCCGGCCGACACATTCCGTCTTAGGGGGATAGATGTATAGAGTAGTTATTCCTGAAACAGAAAAGTCACATAAGGCGAACAGTGTCTATCCGGGTAAGCCTGCGCGGCATGCTTAGGCTGATCCGGTAGATACTCTACGCAGAGTCGACAATGCAGCTGCGGCGATAGACATCTGCGTAATGTATCGACCAGATCAGCCTGCGCTGTCCGCGCAGACTGATCCGGCCGACACATTCCGTCTTAGGGGGATAGATGTATAGAGTAGTTATTCCTGAAACAGAAAAGTCACAGAAGGCGAAAAGTGTCTATCCGGGTAAGCCTGCGCGGCATGCTTATGCTGATCCGGGTCGATACTTTACGCAGAGTCGACAATGTCGGTTTATTCGCGGGACGGCTCAATTATATGCAAGCATATCCTGTCTGTATCAGAATTTATCATGAAAATTAATATGTGCTGCATTGGTGAAATGCTTTTGTCAAAACCAACATACTCCCATATATGGGCGACATATGTTTGAGTGTTAGTCCTCATTAAAAACAATGCTTCCTACATGCCCGACAGTTTTCATTTGCCGCCAAATGTAGATATGTCTTCAGGTAAATGATGTTGACGTCAAAGAAATCGCAGGTTTAATGATAACCTACAATGACATATGTTCTGATGACATATGTTCGGATGGTATATGTTTTGCAGCAGGAAATATGCAAGCAAATCAGAGTCAACGTGTCATGATTTGCTTATGCATGTGTGTGTGTGTGTGTGTGTATGTGTGTATGTGTGTATGTGTGTGTTAAGAGATTGTGGATTTGAAAATGGTCGTGTAAAACTTTCTTCGCGATAGAAGTATGTTCGTTTAAAAAAATAAAATGGAAGTCAGGAAGGTTAAACATAATTATACAATAATTGTGTCATTATTTGCGAAAATACATATTTATTGACCTACTTTGTCAAGAAGTAACAGGTTAAATGATAACATAACATGACATATGCTCTGATGGTATATGTTTTGCTGCAGAAAATAAGCAAACAAATCAGATCTTAAATGTCATGTTTTGCTTATACATCTTTGTGTATTAGAGATTCTAAATTTGAAAATTATGGCGCACAAGTTTTCGCAATACATGTATGGTCTTTTACAAAACTATAGGGGAAGTCCTGGAGGTTTAAAACGAATGATAGATACAAAACACGTATCATTATGTTTAGTGCCCTTCCATCTGAATAAGTAATAAAAGGTGCTGAATTCCAGATAGAGATCAACATTTTGAAATAATAAACCTTCTTCAAATATCGCTAATAGTGATAACAAAGTAGGAAATATATAGTTCGAAACTATTTCGACAATAAATGTTAATATACAGTCAATTGAAAGTCATGAATATGTCCAAAAGTTGTCTTACTGGGTATGTCTACACATAAACAAATGAAGCATAAACGACGAATCTTTACATATCTTTTGTACTGGAAAACGAAACTAGTACTTTAATTTTATCCGAGAATTATAATTCTAACATTTCAAGATTTTACTTTGGAACAGTTTGAAAACTTTGACTATACTATCTATAATCTGGAGCTCAGCACCTTTAACCCTTTCCCTCATACGACAATTCTGCAGCAGACGACTTGGAAAGAATTTTGTCAAAACATCCATAATTGAATGGATGACATATGACTAAAAGTGGAAAACATTGTGGGAGAAGGAGAAATTGCACGTTTTGTCACTATGTTTTCAAAATACCGTCTGCTGTAGAGGCGTCAGAAAGCGTTTATATGAGGGAAAGGGTTAAAACCAAGACACATACTCAAACGTGTGTGTAAATAGGTGTACAGTTTCAAACAGATATGTCATTAACATTTCCATGCAAATATAAATGTTTTATTGAAACTTTATTATCGAAACTTCTTTGCAAAGTTCGGCTCGGCCAACTTTCTTTCCGACGTTTGACAAAAGTCATTGCGACATGCGTCATTCGTCTTCCACCAATGGGCTAAGTCTATGTGGAAAAGCAGCCAGTTGCTTGGGAAGATTGTTGTGTGGAGTACTGGTGTGCGAAAACCAGGAAACATATGAGTAGGTGAACTGGCCGCTGTGATATGACTGAAACATTGTTAAAAAGGGCGTTAAACCCCAATCAATCAATCAATCAATCAATCTTTGCAAAGTAAACTGCCACTACTTTGGCAATTGTTTACACAACGGAACTACCATACACGATGTTTACGCGAAACACGAATACTCTCCCTTTTTAATTCTCTTAAGACGATTTTCAGATAATTCCACAATAATGAGTGTTTGATTAATCCCCCTTTCCCAGAAATAGACGCTTTCTGACGCCTCTACAGCAAACGACTTATGAACACATTGTGGCACAAGGAGAAATTGCTCATAAGGAGAAGTGTCTCCATTTCCCACTATGTTTTCAGCTCTATCAGAAAATCATCCTTTCATTTATAGAAAAAAGTCCTATTTTTGTCTGAGTTTTCAAAGTCGTCTGCTGCAGATTTGTTTGTATTTGGAAAAGGGTTAATACACACAGATACAAACAGTTCCGAGATACACAAGGAAGCCAACCTACCTGAATTGTTATCTTTATTCTTTAGAGAATTATGTATAAAAACATATATTGAAAAGTCATAATGCATTGAAATTGTGATTTTCAGAAAAGAGATTGAAACAGTAATCGAAATATTGTTGGAAAATATGAAAAACTCCTGCTGAACAGTTACTTTATTCTAATTGTTAAAATAAAGCTCCATGACTCATCTGATGCGAGGCGTTAAATTCTTCTCAGGAAAACAGGGGTTATTATTTGCTTTCAAAGTAATTCATTATCTAGCACAAAATCCTACCCAGCAATTTCTATAAAGCCAAGAAACGTCACAGCAATTTCGTTTTCGTTCAATCGAATTTTCCGTTTTGCAAGTTGTTTAATTACTTCTCAAGAAATAAAAAGCGAACTTCACAACATTTGTGATTGATTTCTGTAACTTTCGTTCCTTATTTATGAAAACTGCACGCCCGTATTCAGCCAGGAAATCATTAACTTAGTTCAAATAAGGTTAGGATAAATGGATTCCAAACCAAAGCGATAGCATTTGTTCACACAATTAAGATACGCTTTTGTAGAATCCAATCGATGATATCAAGTTTTCATTGTTTTTCTCGAGTTGTATTTAAGTTCCTTCGTTTTGCTTAACAGCATTTGGAAAAAAAATCTGGACGCGATAAAAAAGTAATTTAGTACAAAAAAAAAGGCCACGTCACGTAAAAACCGATCTTCTTGGTTTTAACCTAAATAATCCTCATGATCAGATAACATGCTATAAAGTCTGTGATTGGTCACATGCGTCCTCGTCAGGCTTCACTGGTGTGTGTACGGCACAATGAGGAACATGGAATATGCTGATCGGGGTCATGTCTTGATCGCAAATCCCCGAAGTTCGGTTTTCATGTGACGAGGCCGCGTCATATCACACGCCATTGTTTCTCACATGACCTCATATTCTTCATTCACACTCATTGTTCTAGAACATTGTATTCGTGTACTGTGTTGTAATAGTTACTAGTAATTATACTGTCTTTCAAACTACACGCCTGACCTTAAATCAAGGTCATTTTTTTTAAAGTCAATTGTTCTAGTACATTAAGTATAAGCATCATGCAGGGGTAATAGACCTGCTTGGACAAACGCAACTTTATAAGTCATATTCGAAACAATACTTATTTAATGTTTTTAATTGTTAACACACTCTTTATTTCGGGTGCAATCTTTTGTTTTAAAAGTAAAGCATCTATTATTTTATATTACCTTTCCAAACCTAAAGTATCACTTAATGTATAGGTTCACTCCAATGCCAACAGGGGGCCAACTTCAGCGCACTTGTTTCTTTATTTCTCAAAAATACTCGCATTTTGACTTTATTTCGTGTTCAATCGTTCATCTCAAGGGTGTAGGATCTATAATTGTATCTTATCCTTTCAAGCCACAAGTATTACTTCGTAATAAACTGTATACATACTGCAATGCCAACAGGGAGCAAATATCAGACTTTGTTTTTCAATGTTCTCTTAAGCCTTTGCTGCCAATTAAATAAGATTGCATACAATGCAGAATCAGGTAAGACACCTCGTAATCTGCCCTGTTTGCCACTTAGACATTACATTTTACCAAATATCCTGTTGGACGAAAAATGTAGTCGTCCAATGTTCAACATGAAGGAATCGATTTTATGAAATTCGGCAGTGAAAAAGTTAAAGCCCTTCATCTTGTTGAACATAGAAAGACCAAATATCTTTGAAAGTCAGACCATGAAATGAAATACGCTAAACACGTATCAAATCGGACTCGGTAATATCGAACAACTTAGATCCATATAGACAAGTTCGTGGTTCTTGATTTTGAACTAATTAACATAAAATCATACAAATGATGTGTTTAACCTTTCCTACAATACAGACGCTTTCTGACGCCTCTGCAGCGGACGAATTTTGACAACATTGTGGCAACAGGAGAAATTGCTCATAATGAGCAATTTCTACTTTTGCCACAATGTTTTCAACTCTCTTTATAATGCCCCTTTCATTAGGAGATGTTTTCTATAATTTTGCATAAGATGTTTTCAGAGTCGTCTTCTGCAAATTTGATATATTTGGGAAAGAGTAAAGTGAATTTCCGAAATCTTACGGAAAAGATGTCCGCAAAATGGTATATATCGTAAAAGACTATGTGTACATGCATCCCCAAAACGGCATTACAAATTAATGGCATTTTCGAATAGGAAGACCGACAGTTGATAAAACGCAAAGAAAAACGTGGTATACCCGATCAGCTGATCAATCATACAATCCTTGTCACAACAAAGGTTCACCATGTCTCTTGCACAGAAATGTGCGTTGTAACTGTAATGCTTTTGCTAACAGAATAGCCCAAAATCAGCCTGTGCATTCTCGCAACCTAATCTGGAATTTGCAATGTTTGTCGATAAATCACGGATGGTTTAAAGTAAATTCTGAAACATAGTGTCTATTTGGATACGTGTGTATAAATGGACAGGAACATATCCATTTAAAGGTGTAATATTTACGCTAGGGTTGGAATTTTGGAGCACCACTCTGGACAGTGAAGACTTTGAGCTCTGTCATCACTGTTCGCCTATACTGCGCGGGCCATTTGCAGTACCCACGGATTCACATTTAGATCAAGACATAAGGCATTCATCTAAGACCATTTCGCAGCGGTCGGTCCCCTCTTCGCCATCCGACAGCCAAATTACAGTGGATGAATTATTAATCAGAAAAAAACACCATATTGGATCACTTTTACCAAGAAATGAGGCAGTTCGGGGGAGAGGTGGTAGGAACACTAAGTGCTTTATAATGCATGAACAGATCTGACTGTTTGGGCCAGGATATAAATATTTTAGCTCCTAGTGAAATGTATCATAAAGATATTGATATGAAAGCACATGCGAAACAGTTTCGCGTTTTTAAAAGATAGTATATGTAAACAGGAAAAGATGGTTCAAGCAAAATTAAACATATATATGCAACTGCAGATTAAAACCAGTAAGTATATCTTCACATTAATAAATGAACTGACCGTTGATGTGTAACTAAAATAAGGTTGAAAACAGCGTTCTATCACTTTATCACTTGTGGCGAGTATATATTGAGACCTTGTTGTGTCAATAGAATAGATTCTCTTCCTACATTGTTTTCATATCCATTTTGCTTAAAACCTCAACAGCATATGAGCCGTTCCACGAGAAAATCATCATTATGGCCTCTGCATAATGTATCGACCAAAATCAGGCTGCGCAATTCGCGCAGGCTAATCCGGGGCCGACACATTCCGTATCAGGGGGATGTAGTTATATAGTAATGATTCCGGAAACAGAAAATCCACAGGAGGCGAAAGTAGCTGCTTTTAGGCACTATAGGCACGTGACTACACATTTTTTCTCAAAATGCCCCAAACTGCATCTGCGGCGATATACATCTGCGTAATGTATCGTCCAGATCAGCCTGCGCTGTCCGCGCAGACTGATCCGGCCGACATATTCCGTCTTAGGGGGATAGATTAGTTATTCCTGAAACAGAAAATCCACAGGAGGCAAAAGGTAACTGTCCGGGTGAGCCTGCGCGGCATGCTTAGGCTGATCCGGTCGATACTTTACGCGGAGATCACAATGATGGTTTTCCCGTAATACGGCTCATATTATACTGACTACGCCTTTGTAATTATGTGTACCGTGCCTAACCGTACTATAGCTTTCAGACAGTTTTCCTTCTATGATCAATAATTTTGTCAATATTACAAATACAACTCTCAAAAGTCTTCAAATGGAACTTATACACGACATACCGGGCCTGTAATCGACATAGCTGACATTAGTAACCGACTTTTCTTCGTACGATATATCCCTGTAGCAGACGAGTTTACAACAAAGAGGCACATACAACGGACATATTTATACATGAAGCTATTGTTTGTGATTGGTCATTATGAGCATTGTCTCCTTCCGACACAATGCGTGTAAAGATGGAAATCATGTGACTTATGTTTAATGTTTATGTTCATGTATACTGAATAAACAATAAACATAAAACAAGAGTTGATATAAAGGGTAATTATTTACAATATAACGACTAATGAATATTGTGCCTTTCTATGCTTAACCCTTTCCCTCATATAGACGCTTTCGGACGCCTCTGCAGCAGACGGCTTTTTGAAAACATAGTGACTAAAGAAGAAATTGCACAAAACGTGCAATTTCTCCTTTTGCCACAATGTTTTCCACTTTTAGTCATAGGTTATCCATTCAATTATGGAAATATTTTGACAAAATATGTTCAAAGTCGTCTGCTGCAGAATTGTCGTATGAGGGAAAGGGTTAACAGATAAAGGGTATTGTGTTGATTCGACAAGACATTCCTGGATACACTGATTGATCGGGGCTTTCAAAAACAAAATTCATATCACGGCAGCCAATTTTCCTACTCATATATTTCCTAGCTTTCTTACACAAATACTCCACACACCATACTCTCCAAGCAACTGGCTACATCTTCACATAGACTGTTAGCCCATTGGTGAAAGACGAATGCCGCATGTCACAGTGACTTTTGTCAAACGTTGGTAAGAAATTTTGGCCCAGCTGGGATTCGAACTCACAACATCTGGGGTAACAGCCTGTGTTGCTACCAACTGGGCTACCGGGGCTCGGCTGATCCGTAACTCCTGGATACAAATATTAAAGTTACTCTACATGTATCATTTACTCTTAATATGCTAACACAGAACATAACTTAATTTTCTTTTACGTAAGTTACCACTTGCGCGACTACAAATTGCACATTATACTACACCTTTGTGAAGTGGACCACATCATTTATAAACTGACCTTCCAATGAGTTGACATACGACTTATTACGATCAAATTTATAACGATCAAATTTCTTTTTTATGTCACAATTGTTCACTAGTGAGGCTTGGATGACAGGGGCGTAGCTTGGCAATAATTAATGTGTAGGCCGTCTGGTGAGAAAATCAACACTGTGGACTCTGCGTAAAGTATCGACCCGGATTAGCCTAAGCATGCCACACAGGCATACCCGGATATACACTTTCCGCCTCCTGTTGATTTTCTGTTTCAGGAATCACTACTCTATCCATCCACCCTTAGACGGAATGTGTCGGCCGGATCAGTCTGTGCGGACAGCGCAGGCTGATCTGGTCGATACATTACGCAGATGTGTATCGCCGCAGCTGCATTTTGGGGGCATTTTTAGAAAAAAATGTGTAGGCATGTGCCTACAGTGCCTAAAGGGAGCTACGCCCCTGGATGATGTAATGTAAAACTAGAAGGTGAATAATAAAGATACGTATTTAACTGCGCGAAGGAGCAGACTGATCTGGATCTTTCTTGGTCGCAAAATCCCCGATAGTCGGTTTTCGTGTGACGTGGCCAGTATAGTATTGAAATTAGATTGTATAAATCTTCTAAATTAGTAGTTGAAAATCACCATTTCTTAGCAAACATAGTCCACATGATTTGGTCTTTTTAAGCTTTCCTAGAGATAAGATGTAACATTAGAATGATATGTCTTAACCACACTTCGCTGATACTGTAAGATTTACTCCCCTTCGACTATGGATATTTTAGAATTGTTAGTTACAATACAGATTTTTCTTAGGACAATCGGCTAAAATATAGCATATAACGTTAATTCGACCAAGACCCGCGGGATATATCTGAGTACACAGTTTTAACTTTACTGTGTCTTAAGCTTATTGTTTGGAATACTAACCATGAAAGTGCAGTCGGTTACGACGTTGGCTTACGGTCAATAGGCTCTGCGTTTGAATCCTTGCTCGCCATACATTATTTCCGATAATCGACAGAATTCACAATTACAAGCATCAATTGTGTTCCACACACAAGCTTAACTCATTTAGCGCCAAAGGCAATATTGAGGGTTTTGTAAACAATACTGATTCAGGTGAGTCAGATCGTAACGATCTGTCTCACCTGAGATCAGCATTTTTTGCCTTTTAGTATCGAAATAGTCCAAAACTATTATATCGTGAGAAATGAAGACGCCCGCTTTTGAACATGGAAGAGTCTATTTAAAACAATTCGGCGCTGAAAGAGTTAAATGTCTATGTTAGAATGTAGCCAGCTGCATGGGAAGAATACTGTGTGGAATACTGGTACAAGAAAACACGAAATACATGGCCGGCAAAATATAACGCAATAACATACTTTCCAAAATGGAGTTAAGCTCAAATGCATCAGGCAATCAGAACAAAATGTTCGGATGCAATCAAGGTTATTATTTAGTCTTCACTTCAATGTCATTGATTGGCAGCTACGAAATTGGGGTTGCTAAGACACCAGGAAGGCAACATTATAACCAAACAAATCATTTTATTACACTGGCGGAATGGATTAAAACTTTTCTTCAATACGTCTTTTAAAAATAACTGATGGCATTAGATAAAAGAAACAACTTTATTCTGGCTCTGCATTACTTGTTCAACACACAAAGCCTCGTTAAGGTACTACAAATAGTCCATATGCAATAATAATTATGAACGTAATGATTTTCGTGTGAAAAGATTTGGTGAATCCCACTTAGGACCGAGTTACTACTATAAATTGTCTCTATAGGTTCATATAGTATTATAATAATGGTCTTTTTATAATACCATATAGAGTGTCTATTTATAGAAACACGGTCCTGTTTGGGTTCCCGGATTTTTCTCATACGATCATTATTATAGAAAATGGACCACATAGAGAGACTAACGAGGTATTGTGTGTTTGTCCTCATTTTTTCTCAAACAAAATCTCGGACATCTAAACACGTGAATCTGGATTTGTGTCAATTGCTTATTCATATGTGGTAATCTGTCTTCAAAAAAGAAAACATATTAAGCTATAAATTGAACGAGGCGTGTCTCTCATTCATGAGTTTATTTTTCAATTGTTCTGTTTGTATAAGACCATTATATTTAAATAAAAACCATTTTTCTTTGGAACTTCTGTCAAGTTTGACACTGATGATTTCTTCATTGTGAATTTACATAGCATGTGCCAGAAATGCTCTTAGTTGCTAACACAATTCTGAATACGAATAAGAAATGCATCATTGAATTTATGTTAAATGTATGACAAATTGGAAGAAGTGACTTCTGTTTCTATAGCGTACATGTACAGTATCGCGGTCAAAAAAAGTGTTACAAAGTACAAATGTATTGCAGTTGTCACAGGAAATATACATCTTTATTGCGAGTAGTTAATGCCTCATTCAAATAGTACAATAATGGATATTAAACCACAAGTGTTCGAATTTCATTTACAGAAGAAAATGGGGGAAAAACACACAATACCTCGTTAAAATACTCAAAAGGTCTCTCTATAGTGTCCCTACCTACGCCATGATAAAAATGATCGTAATGATAATTTAGGGAATCCCGCACATGTAACTATAAAAACCCTTCTATAAAGTCCATATAGTATAATAATAATAACATTATTATTATACTATAGACATATATGGAAATTCGGACGCCTATGATTAAATCGTTTCCCCAAAGAGCGACATTAATATTTATACAACGTTTAAAAAGGTATTAAATTATAGCTTCTTATAATCTAATTATGGGTATTTGAAAGAATGCAGTAACAATGATAACCTATAATCACATACATGTATATATAATATATACACGAACAGGAACACTATATTACAATGTAATATAGTGTACCTGACACGAACAACTATTAAAACGAAGAGCAGAAAAAACCATTCTTTTGATGTTTTGTCACAGGTCCCAGTTTTTATTTGAGAAAACATTTGGGAAAACACACAATACCTCGTTTAGATACAAATAGTTTCTCTATATTGTTTATAAATAGAGAAAACTTGGGGAATCTCACTCATGACCGTGTTACTATAATAACCTAAATATGGTTCATATAGGCTAAGTTCATGACGAACTCAAGGAGGGTAGGGTCAGGGGGTACGTGTATCGATGCCGCATTCGCAGACACTTTGTTCTTGTGAACGCACATCTCCACTCTGGAGTCAAAATTCAAAATGGAAGCTTCCGTGTCGTATCCACTTATTTCATTATCGACACCAGAAAGCTCGTTTTCTTGTCTAAATTACGAATCACAATTATTTGCAAGGCCCAATTAAACAAATCCTTATTTATATGCCTTAAAGATAAAAACATCACTGATTACTGAACTCAGATGTTCGTATTTTAGGATTATTTACACACCAGCATCGAGAATTGCCACCCTCCGCCATTTTGGAACTCTTCTAACTCTCGCTTGAAGCAAGGTTGAAAATAGTCGGGGTCAGAAGTTCATATGACGTCACTAGGGTTAAAACGCTTGCCGTTCATGAGGAACCCGTGTAAATCTAGTCGGAACTCGGGTTCGTCGTGAACTTAGCCAGTATAATACTATATAGAGAGGCTATTAAAAGAAACACAGTCCTGTGTGGGATTCCCTGAATGTTCTCATACGATAACATTACAGCCATTATTAGTACAGCATAAGGACCATAAAGAGAGACTATTCGTAGTATCTTAACGAGGTATCGTGTGTTTTATTTTCCATTGTTTACTCAAATCAAAACTCTGTTGGTTACGTCCGGACCGTGAACGTTCCAGATAAACAAATACCGGAGTATATGTATTGCTCTCCACTGTACCCTGCTCTAACTGTAAGCAATAAGGAATTGTCAGATGCATCCTTATTCTTCCCTCTGGCGTTCCCATGGTACGGAAAAATCGACACCACACTCCATATTTGGTTGTTTCTCGCTGTCTTGCCTACGGGCAATGCAAATTGCATAACCTAGTACTGGTCTGTTTACCAAGAAATCGTCAATTAGTAACCTGTCACCGTGATATATATAAAACAAGTTGAAAACGGCGTTAAACTAAAACTGCATTACTAGACCACAATCAAGATGTATGTATCCTTTGATGATTGAGGTTCATAACAACACTTGTGAACGCACTTGTGACCAAGTTAAGACTTATATTTGAGTATTCTGTTCGCTACTCATGTACCAACCGTTAACAACATATTTTAGTAACCAATGGTGATGATGCTTATCCCAGGAAAAGTGTTAACTTTTACATCGCCGAATTGTTTAAAGTTCAAACTTGTAATAAGAGTTTTGGAATAGTTTAAGAACTAAAAGGTAACCAATGCTGATTTCGGGTGAGACATATCGTTACCAGCTGACTCACCTGAATCTGTATTGGTTGCAAAAACCTCATTAATGCTTTTTTGCGCTAAAACAGTTAATTGTATTACAGAGAATTCAATCTATATGATAAAATAAAACACTTATGTAATAATGCATATGGTTTTGCTTTTACATCTTGATATCGTTTTACAGCGGTATTAACACTAAATACCATTAACAACGACATTTGATACGTTATTTGTATGGCATTTTGGTATGTTACATGATATCCTGCTGAAATGACATTTAGGCCTCATTTTTGTCCCGTTTTCTATCAATATTTGAAACAGAAAAAGACCCTCAATTATTACCACATTCTTCCGTAATTCCTCAGAACTGTAACTTAACTGTGTTATAAGAAACAGATACACCGTTCTGGAGGTTAGACATCGAACTGTTGCAGACGTATTTTTATCACAATAATATGACATATAATCTGCCGCGACATGGAAATCTAGTGGGATGCTTACACGTTGACGTTTTCCGATTTGTGAATCCGGAATTAGAACATATACATATTTAGTCACGTCCAGAGAAAAAGCAGCCTTTGTAGTATTCGACATTAATTGCAGAAACAGATATAATTGTACACGCGTATTAACCCTGTCCCTCATACGACAATTCTGCAGCAGACGAATTTGAACATATTTTGTGAAAAAATAGAATATCTCTATAATTGAATGGAACCTATGACTAAAAGTGGAAAACATTGTGTCAAAAGGAGAAATTGCTCGTTTTGAGCAATTTCTTCTTTTGTCACTATGTTTTCAAAAAGCCGTGTGCTGCAGAGGCGTCAGAAAGCGTCTATATGAGAGAAAGGGTTAAAGGATTGTGATGCTATGCGAGCCGTACCTGAAGATTTAGAGTCTTTTTGCCACTACGATTGGGTATATTTAAAGTTACATTGGTGTATAACTGCTGGAGATACACTTCTTCTTTTGGTAGAAGATGCACTAAGATCTGGTAGGCGGCGTAGTCTTCACTGTATGCAGATGTGATTATATACTAAATCGGTAGTTATTGCCAGGGGCGTAGCTTGGCAATAATCAATGTGTAGGCCGTCTCGTGAGGAAATCAACATCGTGGACTCTGCGTAAAGTATCGACCCGGATCAGCCTAAGCAGGCCACACAGGCGTACCCGGATATACACTTTTCGCCTCCTGTGGATTTTCTATTTCAGGAATCACTACTATATCTATCCCCCCTTAGACGGAATGTGTCGGCCGAATCAGTCTGCGCGGACAGCGCAGGCTGATCTGGTCGATACATTACGTAGATGTGTATCGCCGCAACTGCATTTTGGGTCATTTTTAGAAAGAATGTGTAGGCATGTGCCTACCGTGCCTAAAGGGAGCTACGCCCCTGATTGTTCATAGTATGTTCTATTGAGACTTCCGTGGTACTTATATGACTAGATGGCGACAAAGGGATATACTGATCCGGGTCTTCACATGTGGCAAATAATCGAAGGTCGTTATTCGTGTGACGTGGTTTAAATTATGCGGCTCCCCCAGGCATACTCGTTCTAACAAAACAGTAGACACTTCTATATGAACGATGCACAAGGGAATCCAACCGTACCGTCTCTATCTTTTTACAAATTCAGAGAAAAATATGTCCGCGCTAAGTTGGATACTATTTATCAATTCTTGTGTTTAAGCTTATATTTATGACATTTTTGTCGCCCAGATATGACATAACTATTTGTCTTCTTATGTGGAAAATTACATTTGGCATTTTCAAATAAACGCCCATTTTCCACTCTTATGTGGTATTTTCCATTCGGCATTTAAAATTAAAATGCCCTTTTTCATTCAACCTATTCTTGTGTGTTTTCACTTATGTCATACTAGTCCAACAGCTCCTCGGTCCTGTGTCACCCCTTCTTTAACAGAACGAAACAAAACATAAAAACTACATTGTTTTCAATCGATTCCATCTCAATGTTTCTTTATCAATATTTGTTTGACCTTAAAGTTATTTGTCAAAATAAATTGTATCTTTTGTTTGAGATAAATGATTGTGTTTTTCAGATTAAACTTCGATACAGATCAGCTTATACATGTCTAAGGTTGTATTGTCGTGTCATCTATATGCTGTAAGATGTGTTGTTAACTCTATGTTCTTTTATGTTCTTTTTTATTGTTTTTTAATCACTGTTCTATGTCAATTTTTTATGTATTTTGAATGTGTTATACTGATGAATAACGCCATTGAATGTGATTGTGTACATGTATAGGAGTTTAATGAAATAAAACAATTTCAGCTTTTTTAACTTGAATTTAACTCTGAAAGTTCTAATCGCTGTGTTTAAATATTTACCACGTCTTGTCAATTCTCTGACTGTTTGTATTGCAAATCGGAATACCTCAGATGACAACATACGTCCGAGAAAACATGCAGATAAGATAAATAAAAGCGCGTGAGGTCTTCTAATTCTCTTAAATGTTCTCAAGAGACTTAAGCGTTTCACAATTATAAACCTTCTCCGTAGAAAACATCTGAAGAAAATCATGTAGCATCACGGAATAGTTTAAAATGACAGGTATGACTCATCATCTTATAAATCACATACTGATCGTACAAATTGGCATAATTCTTACACATTTATTAAAATGTCTACCTGCACACCATTGGAGTAAGATGAGCCGTCCCGCGAGAAAACCAACATTATGGCCTCTGTGTCCCAGGGGGATAGAGGTATAGAGTAATGATTCCTGAAACAGAAAATCCACAGGAGGCGAAAAGTCTGTCCGGGTTAGCCTGCGCGACATGCTTAGGCCGATCCGGATCGCCGAGCCCCGGTAGCTCAGTCGGTAGTGACGCGGGCTGTCATTCAAGGGGTTGTGAGGTCGAACCCCAGCTTCCACCAATGGGCTAACAGTCTATGTGGAAAAGCAGCCAATTGCTTGAATAGATTGTTGTGTGGATTACTGGTGGGAGAAAACCAGGAAACACATGAATAGGTGAACTTGCCGCCGTGATATGACTGAAAAGTTGTGGAAAACGGCGTTAAACCCCGATAAATCAATCAACAGATCAGGGTTGATACTTTACACAGAGTCCACAATGCTGGTGTTCTCGCGGGACGGCTCAGATACAAATAGACAAATAGACACTATGTTTCAGAAGAGTCATGCAACCTTCTAGACCAGATTGGCGAACGATGTAGACAAAATCCTGATCAAGCTCTAAATTTCGCGGGTTAATCTTTAGCCTCACCAGTGGCAAAGGTTGTGTTCAGATCTATATTGATGTAACATGACAAAATATACAAATTTATCAATTAATCAATCTATCAATAATAATTGATTAACATAGATAAATATGTGTACATTTCATAGACCTCTAATATATTTACTTTAAATAATTTAATATGTTTCTTAAAAATGTTTTGTCATTTGTTTCCCTAGCAAGCGTAGAGGTCCACCAAATCGCGTGACAAATTCCTCTCCAATCATGAACAAAATGTCAAGTTGATCAATTAAGAATTGTGAAATATCCAATCTTGTTTTCTTTACTGTAATTACCTTGTTCGTTCAATTGGCCTTGTACTTGAAAGCAAACGTGAGTCGTTTGATATGTTGCATAATGATTTTGTAAATAATGACTGTTCTATTGATCATTGTATTAATCATTTATCAGAATTGATTCATGACATTTCCTTTTCAGTTTTTGGAAAATCGTACCGGTATAACAATGCCGAGGCTTCCCATTCCTATACCAGTAATACCAAGCATAATGCTTGGTTTGATAATAATTGTAAAAACGCTAAACGTGATTTTTTTAAATATAAAAGATTGTTTAAAACTAATCCTACTGTTAACAGTAGACATGATTTTTTACGCAGCAGAAACCAATATGCATCTACCAAGAAAAAAGCAAAATATAAACACAATGTAAAACAGGGTAATATTTTCTCTTCTATATGTAAAACAAATCCGAAAAAGTTTTGGAAACATGTTAAAAAACTTCGAAATAGCAAATCATCTACATCAGGTCCAACCGCAGAGGATTTTGTAAAGTATTTTAGCGAAATGAATTTAAATGAGGGCGTCTCTTCTTGTGATGATAATTCGTCTGATTTTGAAATAAACATAGATCTTTTAGATAAACCATTTGACCAAACAGAGATTATGAATACCATTAAGCATCTTGCGCGTAATAAGAGTAGTGGATACGATAAAATTGTTCCAGATTTTTTTATAGATGCAAATGAATTTATTTCACCTTTTTTAGTAACCATATTTAACCATATCTATGAAAGCGGAGAATATCCAGAATTATGGACGAAAGGAATAATAGTTCCAATTTACAAAAAGGGAGACTCGGATGACCCTTCTAACTATAGGGGAATAACATTAATATGTGCTCTCGGTAAAATATTCTCATTATGTTTGAGGAATAGACTTAATGCTTTTTGTGAAAATGAAGCTATAATCAATGATTGCCAGTTTGGTTTCAGAGATAAAAAGAGCACAGTTGATTGCATTTTTATTCTCCATAGCATCATACAAAACATCCTAGCAAGTAAAAGCAAATTATTTTGCGCTTTTGTGGACTACAAAAGATGTTTCGATACTGTTCCTCATAGCTATCTATTGCAAAAACTACTGAAACTTGGTATTAGCACCAAGTTTGTAAATATCATAAAATCAATATATAATAAATTGTCTTCATGTGTAAGATCTACAGATTTCAATTTGTCCGAGTTCTTTGATGTTTCGATAGGTTTGAAACAAGGGGAACCTCTTTCACCTATTTTATACATTTTATTTGTTAATGACATAAGCGAGAATATGAATTTTAATAATCTCACTGAATCTGATTTAAATCTTCTATCTATATATATGTTGATGTTTGCGGACGATATTGCTCTTTTTACAACTGATAAGTCTAGTTTACAGTCCCTTTTAGATAGTTTGTACGTATATTCTACAGCATGGGGCCTAACCATAAATGTGAAAAAGACTAAAATTTGTATTTTTGAAAAAGGGAGACAATCCTTAAATTATGATTGGTTTATCAATAATGAAAAAGTTGAAGTAGTGGATAGTTTCACTTATCTTGGGATCAAATTTACAAAGAATGGAAATTTAAATAGCGCTGCAAAAGCCCTTTCTGAACAAGCCTTAAAAGCAATGAATGGTCTTTTTATACTATTTAAGCGTATAAAGTTCGACATCAAAACTAAATTACTTCTTTTTGACAGTATGGTAACACCTATTCTTCTTTATGCTTCCGAAGTCTTAGGTATTTATCAATTTTCTGAAATAGATAGATTACATATTAAGTTTTGCAAATATATCCTTGGCGTTAAACAACAAACAACAAATGCAGCAGTACTAGGCGAACTAGGGAGATTTCCGTTATCGACTATAGGCATCGAACGTACACTTAAGTTCTGGTCAAAAATGAAAAATAATCAGAATTCAATACTACATGATGTTTTCCTTAAGCAATGCTCTATTTCAAATAGCAATAATACTTTGTGGTCGACCAAAGTGAAACGGTATTTAGACAGATTAGGTATGAGCAACTTATGGTTAGAACAGAACATATCTGCAGGAACAATAAAACTAGTTAAACAGAGAATTCGAGACAACTATATCCAAAATTGGCATGCAGTTATTGATTCATCTCCAAAACTTGATTATTACCGCAAATTTAAGATTACTTTTGAACTTGAATCATATCTACTAAATATTCAAAATGACAAACTAAGAAAACAATTAACACTCTTTCGAATTTCTGGACACAAATTAGCCATCGAAACGGGTAGATATTTAGGAATCGAACGGAGCAATAGAACGTGCATTTTTTGTTCGCAAAAGGTTTTAGAATCCGAATATCATTTTCTTCTTGTATGTTTGAATTATAGAAACATACGTACACAATATATATCAACTTCATGGCCTTCTATTTCTCGATTTATTAACTTATTATCTTCAAAAAGTAAAAAAGTTCAAATGAATATTGCAAATTATATTTCAAAAGCGTCTGAGTATAGAGAATATTGTATTAATCAAAATATGGTGTTTAGTAATAACTAAGAATTATTTGCCAATTGTATTCATTGAAAATGATTCTTGGTTATCTAAACATAATAGTACTTATCTGAAATATTATAACTAATTTTTCTTCTTTTGTATTCATGTATATAAATTATGTAATTGTAATGTATTTTACGTCATTGAGCCATATTCTTCACGTGTATATACTTGTAAATGGCCAATGGTACTTATGTGCCGACTTGCCTGAATAAAATTGAAAAAAAAAAAAAAAATTGTCAAGCGTATCTGTATATAAATTCTGCAGCAGACGACTTTGAACATATTTTGTCAAAAAACAGAAAATCTCAATAATCGAATGGATAACCTATGACCAAAAGTGGAAAACATTGTGGCAAAAGAAGAACTATGTTTTCAAAAACCCGTCTGCTGCAGAGGCGTCAGAAAGCGTCTATATGATGTAAAGCGTCGGTGTAGTTTGAATTATGCCTCAATATATGATCTACCCTTTACACACTACATAATTCTTTTGACTCGTCTCAGACGATTTTTAGAGACATTGTGACAAAAGAATAAATTGATCAGAACTTTTACAACTATATTCAATAACTATAATATCATTAATCTAAATTCTCCATAGATGTGCCAATATGTTTTCTAATATGTCTGCTTCCCTTTTCCACTGTACCAGACGTCATTGTAAACATGTAGGATACTTATGAAAATTCTCAATACATTAAAGTATAATGGTTTAATAGAGTTGAACACTTTATGACAGCAGGAGAAATTGCTCATCATAAGCAAATGTATTCAATAAAATTACTATTTTCATAAATATGTTCCATATTTTGTCTAGATGTTTACAAAGTTGTCTGCTGCAGATTGTGCACGACGTGGATATGGGGTAAATAACACAGTGCGAGTACACGGTGGATCAGACAGGCATTAAGCAATGAAAAGAGTGACCTTCTGGTATTCCAATACCGCCAAGCATATTATATCAAAATGATGAATTGTGGAAAAATAATGGAAACATTAATTACATTGAAATTGATTTCACTGGAATAATATCATTTAATCAACAATACAGGAAATGCTTTATCTGAGAGGCTGATCGGAATCTCGCGCGAGCAGAATCAATTCCAATGGAATAGCGTGATCAAAAGTATTAAAAATCCCCAGGTTTCTAATTCTGCTGCACGCGATTCTTGTCATTTATTTTACTCTTGGACATTTTAACCCTCTGATGAACAGCATGATCCGAGCATGTCTCTGTTCTTGAACCCTTTCCCACATATATATATATGCATCTTGGCGAGTCTGCAGCAGGCGACTTTCGAAGCTTATTTAGTAAAAGGAGCAGTTGTTCTTTATACTTAATTCCATCGTTTGCTAACATGTTTTCAACTCTACTCAGTACTTATACTTTCATTAATAAAGAGTTACCATAGTTTTGACTAGATACAGCCAAAGTCGTCTGCTGTCGATGTGTTGTATTCTCGCTTCATAATCTTTTCATTGTATATAACCAACTAGACCTTCCCATATCTCAAAATATTAATCTATTCGATTCTCTTGTCTTACCAGTACTGAACTACTCGGCCGAAATTTGGGGCTACCATTCTAGCCCAGATGTTAAAGCTATATTTTCCAAATTTTGGAAAAGAATTTTATGTGTAAAACAAACTACAAACTTAAACGCTTTATATGGGGAACTTGGACGTATACCAATGCATGCATATAGAAAACTTATTATTATTAAATATTGGTTAAAATTATTGTCAATGAATGAACAAACTATTACTTTCAAAGTGTATATTATGCTTAAAACCGATGCCGATAAAGGATTATCGTATAATGGGAAAAACTGGGCTTACAACATTAAAATGACATTAAACCAACTAGGATTAACAGATATATGGGAAAATCAATTTCGCACATCTATTAGCTACACTCGCATTAAACAAAGGATGTTAGATATATTCCAACAAAGTTGGTGCTCATCGATTAACAATTCTGCTCGCCTAGATACATATTGCTTTTTCAAAAACTCTTTCAACCTAGAAAAATATCTTGACGTAATTAAAGTATCAAAATTTAGAATCGCTTTAACTAGACTTCGAACATCATCACATAATTTAAAAATTGAAAGTGGACGACATCACAACATTCCAAGAAATGAACGAATTTGTGAAAATTGTAATTCGGGACTAGTAGAGAACGAATACCATTTTTTGCTAATTTGTTCGAAATTTTCCGGACTAAGATTGAAATATATCAAAAGATACTAATACATGGCCAACAAAACAAACATTAATAAATCTTATGTTATCATCTTCAGACGTCGTTATAAATAATTTAGCTAAATATATGTATTATGCAAATAACATGAGAAGCTAAATATGTCTTTTTTTAGTTTAACTTAAATTTAAGAATAGAACAAATATAGTGTCTTCATTGTGAGTAAATATATAAATATGATAATATTTATTTTGGGTTACATACATGTATGTACGGTTAATCATCTACAGTTGTATATGCTCTTCGGAAAACATTGTCTATGTTATGTAAGGAATTTGTTTAAATTGTATAATTTACTATAAAACTTGTAGTTTTTATGCATTAAAATATATTGTATTGTATTGTATTGTATGTGGGGAAGGTTTGAAGTCTTTCCTCGATTACATTCAAACGATATAATTAGCATGCTTGCATTAATGGCTTATTCCGATTCACCTTGTGCATTTTACCAAGCACTATCACAACTTTTAATTACTTGTTCAAGCCCCAGTGTTGACAACTTTTAATTACTTGTTCAAGCCCCGGTGATCATAACTTTTAATTACTTGTTCAAGCCCCAGTGTTGACAACTTTAAATTACTAGTTCAAGACCTAGTGATCACAACTTTCAATAACAAGTAGAAGACGCAGTGATCACAACTTTTAATTACTAGTTCAAGCCCCAGTGATCACACATTTAAATAATAAGTTCAAGCTCCAGTGATCACAAATTTAAATAACTAGTTTAAGCTCCAGTGATCACAACTTTCAATTACTAGTTAAAGTCCCAGTGATCAAAACTTTAAATTACTAGTTCAGGCTCCAGTGATCACAACTTTAAATTACTAGTTCAAGTCCCAGTTATCAATACTTTTGATTACTAGTTCAAGCCCCGGTGATCACAACTTGTGATTACTAGTTCAAACACCAGTGATCAAACTTTAAATTAATAGTTCAAGCCCCAGTGATCACAACTTTAAATTACTAGTTCAAGCCCCGGTGATCATAACTTTAAATTACTACTTCAAGCCCCAGTGATCACAACTTTAAATTACTAGTTCAAGCCCCGGTGATCATAACGTTTAATTACTAGTTCAAGCCTCAGTGATCACAACCTTAAATTACTAGTTCAAGCCCCAGTGATCACAACTTTAAATTACTATTTCAAGCCCCAGTGATAGTGATCACAACTTTAAATTACTAGTTTAAGCCTCAGTGATCACAACTTTAAATTACAAGTTCAAGCCCCAGTGATCATAACTTTTAATTATAAGTCCAAGCCTCAGTGATCACAACTTTATATTACTAGTTCAAGCACCAGTGATCACAACTTTTAATTACTAGTTCAAGCCCAAGTGATCACAACTTTAAATTACTAGTTCATGCCCCAGTGATTAAAACTTTAAATTCCTAGTTCAAACCCCAGTGATCACAAATTTAAATTACTAGTTCAAGCCCTAGTGATTAAAACTTTAAATTACTAGTTCAAACCCCAGTGATCACAACTTTTGATAAATAGTTAAAGCCCCAATGAGCACAACTTAATTACTAGTTAAAGACCCAGTGATTACCAATTTAAAGTACTAGTTTAAGCCCCAGAGGTCACAACTTTTAATTACTAGTTAAAGCTACGGTGATCACAACTTTTAATTACTAGTTAAAGCCCCCGTGATCATAACTTTTAATTACTAGTTAAAGACCCAGTTATCACAACTTTAAATCACAAGCCCCAGTGATCACAAATTTACATTACTAGTTTAAGCCCCAGTGATCACAACTTTAAATTACTAGTTAAAACCCTAGTGATAACAACTTTAAATTACTAATTCAATCCCCAGTGATAACAACTTTAAATTACTAGTTCAAGCCGCAGTGATTACAACTTTAAATTTCTAGTACAAGCCCCAGTGATTACAACTTTAAATTACTACTTCAAGCCCCAATGATCACAACTTAAAGTTATTAATTCAAACCAGATACATATAAACAAGTCTATATATGTCTTAATTACAAGTACAAGTCCAAGTGATCACAACTTTAAGTTACTAGTACAAGCCCCAGTGATCAGTGTGCTACGTTAATCTAGTACGCACCAGTCATATAGTCGCAGTCATTAGGATTACCATTCTTCAATACCATCTCATTAGGTCGACTTTATTTTATAATAGTAGATATACATTATTTGTAATATTGGTACAGCTGCTTTCTTGGACTTCTTTCTATAGCTGTATGTCAATTTGCATATAATGGAATAAACAATTATTATCATGAACTCAATGAGAAAGGAGCAAACATAAAAGACATGACCAATTCCTTAAAAGGGTTCATTTACTTTAAACCTGACAACTTAACTTCGACTTGAGTATTGTTGTCACTGATTTTATAATCAGTAGCAGTAGTAGTTGTAAGGTAGTATGGGCATATATTAGACATGTTGAAATCACACATCAGAAATGTAGGCAAATAAAAGGCATAAGCATTGTGTGATTAAGAAAATATGCTTTTCATCAGCATGTATCGAACCTCGTTTGCTCAGTCAGTAACGAGGGATTTTAATACAGGTGATGTGAGTTCTACCCCGGTCCAGTCATTTCTTCTTTCCGATGTGTGACAGAAGTCACTGTGACTAGCACCATTCGTCTTCCACCGAATGGTTAAATAGTATACATATGCCGTAGCAATGGGTTTCTCTCCTTGGCTTCCAGGAGTGGGGTTAGCTGCAATAGCATGGCGACTTACATGCTGGTTTGGTATAAATGAACCAGTAGATCGGACAAGTTACCCAGTAAAGGACGTGGTATATCCGAACATTTGTTAAAAGAGATGTAAAACTCTATACAAACAAAGAAGTTTAACAAATAAGTGAAAATATCTCTACATTGTGGTTTCTTGAACGGAATGGGTATCCGACATGCTAATGAGTCTTGTTCAGTTATATATCAGCCTAAACGTGTACTTAATATCGAACACTGCATATCTTGATTAGATTATATACATATAAAGGCTGATCTGAATCTATATTGATAGCAATCCTATCGAACGCTTATATTCCTGCGTCTGAGTTTAAACAATGAAGATGCCAAAATAGCCGTTTCTGCTATTACAGGTTATTGCTGGTCTCAGAAACGTGGCAAATGGTTACATGGATAATGGAGTTATTTTGCCTCATTGTTTGAGATGACATAGCGGAACAATTAGGACATTCTGATTGACGTCTCAAAGTTTTACAAACCCGCACTTCCTAATTTTACAGCTCGTAGCGACTGCGATTCTTTCCCGCTGTGGGAATTTAATTTCTTTGACTGAGAACATGTCAGCATTTCAAGGGCTTTGAACTACTTTCAGCAGCACGGAAGGGGTTTGTCCGCTTATTATATTGGTTTCATGAAATAACAAAATGAAAGCTTTGATCCTTTGGGGGGGGGGGGGGGGGGGGGGGGGGGGGGTATTGATCTCATTAATTGCAGAGCATTCTTCCTAAAACCTTCTCATGTATAAACCAATATTTGGGATTTTCTTTGACATTTTCGTAGACTATTTCATAGCCCTGTGTATATAAATATCGATGTATGTTTGACGTGTTCGAAAGAGCTCATCTAACAACTGAACAACTTAAACCCCAATGCATCGGTGATTATACGATATTAGTGAGGGCAAATGGGGGCGGCTATGAGCGGTATATAGCAAATAGCTTGTATAATGTCGGCGATCGATACTATCTCTACAAATTCAATTAGATGGCAAATGATAGCTTTTTGAACAGATCCATTTTTTCCTGTCGTGAAATTGTCTGGTTTAGCTGATGCAACCATATACATTGTTGCACACATGACTAGCTACATGCATGGGCATTACTCAGAGAAATGTTTTATTTTATTTAATACGGTACGTTGTTCAGATTTATTTAAAGCAACACATCATGAATAAAAAGATGGCCTTATACTACCTTGAACTTACTTTGGTATCATTTAATGAGTGGTATCTTTATTATTGGCAACGTTCAAAACATGATGTCACAACTGATCAATCAAATGCCAAAACTGTTTATCAAACGATTCCAGATCATTTGGTTTCAAGTATGTTCTATCAATGGAGACACCTTCAGCTATTAAGAGGAAAGTAATAATTATGCCATCTTTTGACTATTTATTTTGGATAAGAAATTACGTAATACACAAACAAAAAATGAAGAAAGTTATGATAATACCATATATTGATCTTGGATTAGAAGTTCTGACATACATACATCAATTAAGAATGAGGAAAGTAATTATGATGCCATCTTTAAATATTCATCTTTGATTAGTTAATTTTAAACAATACCATACAATGCAATAAACTGTATTGCCTAACAAATATATACATGTTTAAAGCAACATACAGTTTAACACAAAGACATGAATTTCGTATTTATTTTACATCGATTGGGAAGTAAGCTTACAGCTTATATTAATCACGCTCGATGTCTGCTTCCAGGAGACGTACGAGCTCGATGTCTGCTTCCTGGAGATGTACACGCTCGATGTCTGCTTCCTGGAGACGTACACGCTCGATGTCTGCTTCCTGGAGACGTACACGCTCGATGTCGGTTTCCTGGAGACATACACGCTCGATGTCGGTTTCCTGGAGACGTATACGCTCGATGTCGGTTTCCTGGAGACATACACGCTCGATGTCTGCTTCCTGGAGACGTACACGCTCGATGTCGAGAGAGAGAGAGAGAGAGAGAGAGAGAGAGAGAGAGAGAGAGAGAGAGATAGAGAGAGACACAGAGAGAGAGAGACAGAGAGAGAGAGAGAGAGAGAGAGAGAGAGAGAGAGAGAGAGAGAGAGAGAGAGAGAGAGAGAGAGAGAGAGAGAGACAGAGAGAGAGATCATAAATTCTTACCATAATAATAGAAATAACGTATACAGTTACGAAATAACTAACAGTCATTATATTAAGCAATCGGTCATTCTCAATTAATATGTTGATGCTTTTGTTCATATACAATCACAATAATCACAAATATGCATGGTGTGTGGGTGTTCCCGGATGAAATTGGATATTATTGAAACCGAATTGGCAAATATGAACCTCTCCAAAACAGAAGGCCTACACTAATGCAAATTACATATGCACTGCGACATTATATAAGTGCCATAAGTGTGCATATACGTGCGCTTCAGCATTTACCAGAGTGATGTAGCAGCGAGTATATGAGCCGTCCCTGGAAAAAAACAACATAATGGCCTCTGCGAAATGTATCGACCCAGATCAGCCTTCGCAGTCCGCGCAGGCTAACCCGGAAAGGTACTGTTTGTCTTCTGTGGATTTCCTGTTTCAGGAATCAGTACTCTATACATCTATCTCCCTGAGACGGAATGTGTCGGCCCGGATCAGTCTGCGCGGACTGCGCAGGCTGATCTGGTCGATGCATTACGCAGAGATCATAATGTTGGTTTTCATGCGGAACGGCTTATTTGTGAACTGTAAGTATCTTGGGGCAGAATGATATACTTTCTAACAAGGCAGCAATTTATCATGTTGTAGCAGTAAGTCTCTAGGTGCGTAAAGAAAAT
>JASEVX010000002.1:122752337-122780194 GCA_031761405.1 Serripes groenlandicus
GTAACTGGAGCGAATACAACGCATTTATTCAAAATTCAGGATTCTTTTTTTTTGTAATACAAGGCCTCTGGCCAACAATACACATACGTATGGGAACAAAGTTAATATCATTATTCTGGAGCATTCGAGGTTGGTTCATGTTTTCAATACAGCTTCGATCACATCGCGTCTGGTTTCTTACAGTGGCACTTATTTCTAAATACATGATATTTAGATGTTCTCAAATTGATAAGATCCAAGCAAATGTTAGATATCTCATTATAACCATGCTATTATTGATATACAAAACAGGAAATAAAAACCACGTTACACTCACATTACGTAAGATAATCGATTAATCATGACTTGTTTCTCACAATAGTTTCAACTGCATCGGTACATGTATACAACTTAGTGTTTGTTAAAGTTTTATAAATTATTATAATGCCACTTTTACAATGTCTTTAAGATTTACTAATTGTAATTATGAAGTAATTCCGTGATAATATACCATTGTTTATATCTTAACTGTAAGCAGCCTGAGGGCAGCCTGTGAGCAGCCTGTGAGCAGCCTTGGAGAAGCATGTGACAATGCAGTAATGCAGTAATATACCAATATGTTTATCTTAACTCGAATGTTCGAGGCTATAACATACCTTTTAAACAATGCTGTGATATATCATTACATGTTTTATCTGTGTGTCTCTGGGAACAACGAAGATAGTTATATCTCTTCAATTTCACTGTTTAATTACTTTAAATCACTAACACAACGACGACCATGTATAATTAGTGGAAGCAAATCGCGGCTATCATTGAAGCAAAAATCTACTTAGATGGCAAATGATAGCTTTTGTAAAGTAGAGTGACTGTACTGAGATATTATCTTGCTGATTTACATTTTTCGGATACCTAGAATGATTTTCAGTTGTATAAACCATTCCTTAAACAATAAACGAATTTTAAGGACTGGATAGTACAATTAACGTAGAAATACAGGTGATGTGTGACTTGTGTTGTTGCTGACCAGCCTGTAAATGAAAAAAGCATAACATCCTTCAAAGATGTTCTGGTATATAGTATATGTATCCATTTATATCCCAACTGATAACTTTTGGGCAAGCGATTCTACTTTATCCTAATATAGATCCGTTTATTTTACTTTCAACATGTATGGGAGATGCACAACAAAAGGAACAAGCATACAGCGACGATGGTTCTCTCTTGTCTCTACTATCACGACACCGCACGAATAATGGAACAAGCTATCGAGTTGTCGCGAGAACAGCGTCAAATTCACTTGAATATTTCTTCTCCTCGTGTAAAAGTACGGGAACCGGAAGTTGTAATGAAGTGAAGTGCTCTCTGGTTGGTCGATATTTGGTCGTGTCCGGATGTTCAGCGATCAGGTAATAGGAAACCATTTCTTTTTGTGTCGATATATTTAGTTTTGACGTGTCTGTGTTTTCCGCGGAAATGGTACCCCTTACAGCAACTCAAATATTAAGAAAACGAAGAGACGGATCAAAAATCGGGACAATCATTCGATGTAGCAACTGATGGGCTACACAACGCACACCGAGTGGTTTCTAAATTCGAAAGACTGTGGGAGGAGGTTTCTATGGCGACCATACTACAAAAGGAAAAACTAGAGCCTAGATCATTCATCCCTACCAAGTTTGGTCGAAATCCGTTGAATAGTTTTGGCGCTACGCTTGCCACAAACAAACAACAAACAAACAAACATTTTACAAACGGACAGAAACAAAGACCGACTTTAAGGGTCTCTAGAAGAGAGAACCAATAAGGGCTACTATCGATGTTAGCTTCACAAATCCAGTTACATTGCAACTGACAGTTTCTTGAATAGAGAAACGTTATTCAAATATGAATCCGCTCAATTACATTTCCTTGATAATGGGCATGTGTTTCCATGGTGCGGTAGGCCCAACCGGAAACCGTACAAAAGCCGTAGAGTAACGCCACCAGCTTATTAAACTCGCTGTTCGTGTTACCATACGACACATGTCAACTTTCTGCTACAGCGGCTAACACGACCACATCTTACAATTCAATGACTTAAACCCACCAACACAACGGTCATTATACGATTTAAGTGAGGACAAATCGCGGCTATGAGCTATGCATAGCTAATGGCTTGTATAAAGGCTATGATCGATTTTATCTGCACAAATCCACTTAGATGGCAAATATGGCTTCTTTTAGCAGAAATTCGTTATTCGGACATTATTGTGCTCATTATTATGTCTAACACAATATAAAGAAGATTTTTAAAATTTGAGTTGTGCGACTTTCAACAATATTCTTGTGATATCACAAGTTTACCTTGGTCTGGCTCTCAACATAGACTAATAACTATAGTATCCAGATTGTAACATATATTTTATCACTTGCAAATATTAAATACTCTACTCTTATTGCATACTTTGATTTATGTTTCTTTCTATTTTACACATGGTAATGCAGTATATGTCGATATCTCAGGCATTGTTATTGCAATAAGATTATTGTCACGTGTTGTTACGGACGAACCTATTGCCATACAGTAACGTTATAAAGCGATCCCATCCAACATTTGATGCATTTAAAGACCATCACTGTTTACATCGTTTGTAAATTTACATACAAAAACAATCTCGTCTATTAATAGCAATAGCTTTATTCACAAATTGAATAAACTTTATTAAAATATACAATGAAAAAATGATTACATGAATACGGAAATACTGTGTTAGGACTCGTTCCTTCGGCGGAGTCCTGCTGACGAATCTCGTCCAACACAATCATTCCCCGTACAGATGGAATAACCTATACTACAAATAAATGCAAATCATTTGAACCGCCTCTAGAACTGTGGGATATTGGGTCTTAATGCATATGTGTATGATGAAAACTCGAGGCTGTCCGTCACCATAGAGTCAACACCGACCTACTACACGGGCTTAAGTCTACATGTATATCACCATTTGTTTAACGTCAGTTTATCTTCATAAGTTCACGTGATGGGATGAATTTAAGTTGTTGGTTAACCAAAAATATCAAACGTTTTATTCAGTAATTGTGCACAAAGGGTAATCCTTGTGTGCGTTTGGCATACTTTGAGTAAACATAGGATCAACATGATTGTTTTGACTATTAAACAATCGTTCGAAATATAACATTATAATCTTGACCGCGATAGCAATCCTTGACTATTTCGTTTCGTTTACACGTGAACATGTATAAGAGGTACCTTAATTGGCGTACTATACTGAACGTACACCAATTTATAATGAAAGCATTATAAACATCATTGCCACACTGGCAAAATAATACAGAATTACGAAGTTGCTTATGGTTAAACTACACGGCAAATGGTACCTTTCTACTGCAATGGTACATCCAACAATGTTTAGATATTATTTTGGACTAATCGCGGCTATTATCGATAAAGGTATGTATAAACGTTATGAACGATGCTATCTGCACACATTATGCTAGATGGCAAATGATAGTTTGTGTAGGTGAGGCGACTTTGTTCATAAATTTACACTACTGATATGATATAGTATGTTTAGTGGTACACTATATTACCCATCAATAGACGATAAAACAGTTGTTTCTGTTTGTCTATATCAAATCAGTGATATCTGTAAAGTGGCGATGTTCTTCATTTATGAGAAAAGCTTTGATAACGTATCATCGCTGGTCGTACGCTACAATTTCATTTGCAGGTGGTCAATATTCAGTCTGTCCCATATCATCACTGGTCGTACTCTACAATTTCATTTGCAGGTGGTCAATATTCAGTCTGTCCCATATCATCACTGGTCGTACGCTACAATTTCATTTGCAGGTGGTCAATATTCAGTCTGTCCCATATCATCACTGGTCGTAGGCTACAATTTCATTTGCAGGTGGTCAATATTGAGTCTGTCCCATATCATAACTGGTCGTACGCTACAACTTCATTTGCAGGTGGTCAATATTGAGTCTGTCCCATATCATCACTGGTCGTACGCTACAACTTCATTTGCAGGTGGTCAATATTGAGTCTGTCCCATATCATCACTGGTCGTACGCTACAATTTCATTTGCAGGTGGTCAATATTGAGTATGTCCCATATCATCACTGGTCGTACGCTACAACTTCATTTGCAGGTGGTCAATATTCAGTCTGTCCCATATCATCACTGGTCGTACGCTACAATTTCATTTGCAGGTGGTCAATATTGAGTCTGTCCCACTATCTAAACTTGTACACTTTACCAATAGACAATTAATGTGATATTTGCTCAAATATTATTAATTTTAAACATAGGTATATATTTTTTTTTCAATAACCCATGAAGCTTTCTGAAATGACACTGGCCAAATCCATGGGGGGCCGCCATTTTGGGTATGTATACATTATACACTGAGACGAAAAACACGGATTAAAAATCATTGTCGTCTTTTTAATTATTTTCTTTTTTAAATCGATATTTCGGGTATAAAAATGAGACGAAAAACACGGATTCAAAATTATTGTTGTCTTTTTAATCATTTTTTAAATCGATATTTAAGATCATTGAAGGGCTGTGTTATGTGGGAATTAACATTTGTACGAAAAGTTAGAAATAAATGGAACTCAATGGAATATGTTTTCCTGTTCGTCAAAAAAACGACATCATTAGCCTTCTACGACCGAACCAAGATTTTGACTGTATCGTAGCCAAAGAAGGACGTGACGTCATTTCCGTAACACTTCATCTTGGCGTAACGTCAATGGAGCGACGTCGTTTCCCGCAAAAAAAGTGGTATCAACATGAAATACCCCAAATTCCTATACATGAGGTATTGACTCACTCATTCAAAGTATAATTATTTATCAAACATTGTGGCAAAAGGATAACTTTCTCATAAAGAGCAATTGTTCCTTTTGCGACAATCTTTTCCTAAATCGTCTGTTGCAAAGGCCTCCGAAACCGTCTCTAATAGGGAAAGGGTTTAGCAGAAATGTGACCCCTTACATAATTTGTTCCAGTCATATTGACTGGTTGAAAAAGGCAGTCGCCAGGTGGCATCAGAAAAGGGCTGATCTATTTGCTTCTTTACCATAATGCAGGTGATCAATTAATGATCATCTTGGCCCTCATGTTTTAACCTCGTTCATGTTTTAACCTCGTTCATTATAAATATATTCCTTGATTTGCTGAAAGTCTTCACTTTATTATTTTCTGTTTGTATTAATAGACGACAGCAATACGAATTCCAAGTATGTTTTGATAATGTAAGACACATGACATTAACTTTATTATTGTCTAGTCAATTACTTATAAATCCTTTTTTATGGCCAAAGTATGCTCTTTATTTTTTTGTTTATAATTATCTTGCGTTTTTTCGTAAATAGGTAGCACCTATATATATATTACACTTACATGAATTTTAAGGTTTGTAAATATTTTATCTTAAAGGTTGAATACTGTTTTATTAATTTCTCTTTTTCCACCAAGAAATTAAATAATGTACCAGCGCGATATCTTTGATTAAGCTGATACTGTTAGATTACCTTAACTCAGTTTAGATGGCTAATCGAAAAAAAAGACTCACATTGTGCTTTGTTTTGAAAACAGAAGCTATCTAAATATCGAAATGAACAAACAGGATCTCAACGGCTTTTATGATTACCAGGTGTCATACTCTATTTCATAATGATGCGACTGAAATTGACTGGAAAATTATCATTGAAAACTATGGGGCGTACTACCTTCGATGTGCTTGTCAGTAGTCAGCACATGCATGTACCACTTTTCTGCAGTAGCGGCACGGACGACCCCAATCTCACAATTGAATTACTTAAACCCACCAACACAACGACGATTATTCGATATTAGTGAGGACAAATCGCGGCTATGAGCGATGCATAGCTAATGGCTTGTATAAAGACGACGATCGATTTTATCTGCACAAATCCAGTTAGATGACAAATGATAGTTTGTGTAAGGGAAGCGACTCTATTCATAAATTGACACTACTGATTTTGAATCCGCGATAAAAGAAACATATTTAAGTCCACCCATGGAGAAAAGTACAAGTTTGTATTTCAGAAAAGTTTCGCTTCAGATCAGCCTGTACACGTATCCCGTCTTATCTGAATCAACACGATTATGCATAACATTCTAACACGCATATGTAAGAAAGATATGTTCGGTGTAGATCTTGATGAGACTGGGACTCTGTGGATTTACAGGCTGTGCTGGTTCTACAGCGTGTACCTATTCGCATGGATCGGCTTATTTAGCAGCGGTTTGATACATGCCCCGTCAATTAACGCTAACATGTTTAGTCTGGTTGCCTTAACACTCTGTATAATAGAGAAATGAACCGTTCCATGAGAAAACCAACATTGTGAACTCTGCTTAAAGTAGCGACCCGGAGAAGCCTAAGCATGCCGCGCAGGCTAACCTGACATCTATTTGACGCCTCCTGTGGATTTTCTGTTTCAGGAATCATTTATATATACCTCTATCCCCCTGGGAAGGAATGTGTCGGACTGTGATTTGGGTCGATACATTACGCAGAGTCCATAATGTCAGTTTTCTCGTGGAACGGCTCAAATAATGTTCAGTGGTACCATACACACTGCGTCCATTTAAGATACAATGTTTACGCTGATTGCCTTGCCTTTAAGAATAATAGAAAAATTGTTCAGTAGTGGAATACACGAGTGAATAATAAACAATAGCAGGTTCTATTTTGCTTACCTATCTATTTAGATATAGATGCAATTGTTCATCTTTTTTAAGAATAACGGCAACAATGCATTTGGCTGATACAGGAATATGTTCTCTGAGGGCGGTCAACAGACACACCGACCCACGTGCTTTAAAGTGTTCAAATAGGCAGCTTATAACAGCTTAGCCAAACTATTATAAATGCGCACTGTGTCATGAGGTGTTCATTTTGACATGTTGAAACATCGACTTGTATGTTTTATTGTTTTCACCTTATAGACTGGTGCTTTGTAACTTCGATATATGTTGATTTATTAGTGTTTAAGACCGTTTTTAACAGTTCTCCTCTATATCACTTTGCGGCCAGTTTTTCACCTAATCATGTATGATCTGGCTTTCTCGCTCGTGTTCCCAATATTAATCACGATTGGTGTCTGCTTACAAGAGACGTTACCAGTAAGCGAACCGTGTCATATGTATACATGTTTTATTTATCTTATATAACCCTTTCCCTCATACGACAATTCTGCAGCAGGCGTTTCTCATTTGGCGAATTATTTTTCACAGTTTAACCCTTTCTTTCCTCATACGACAATTCTGCAGCAGGAGACTTTGAACATATTCTGTCAAAAAATAGAAAATCTCTATAATTTAATGGATAACCTATGACTAAAAGTGGAAAATATTGTGGCAAAAGGAGAAACTGCTCGTTTTGAGCAATTTCTTCTTTTGTCACTGTGTTTTCAAACAGCTGTCTGCTGCAGAGGCGTCAGAAAGCGTCTATATGAGGGAAAGGGATAAATGGTTCATACTCTTAGCATAAACTTAGTCAAAGTGTCATCCGGAAAATATATCTCCAAAGAAATAATGTATTGGATGTTTTGGTTTTCAATTGTATCTTGATATAGAAGTGTACAGACGCTAATACACAGGATTTTAGTCACCAAGCTGTTATTGCAGATTCACTATGGAAATTTGCATCGAAGTCTCCCTGAAAACTCTACTGATGCACTGCCTTCATTGTGCTTCTCGTTGGGCAGAATCTGTTACCACTTTTCTGCTACAGCGGTTTCTCGCGGTCCCATCACACAATTGAATTACTTAAACCCACCAACACAACGATCATTATACGATATTAGTGAGGACAAATCGCGGCTATGAGCGATGCATAGCAAATGGCTTGTATAAAGGCTACGATCGATTTTATCTGCACAAATCCAGTTAGATGACAAATGATAGCTTTTGTTGAGCTGGGTTACTCTACGTTGAGATCTTATTCCGCTCGTTTACACTTCCAGAAGCAAATCCCTGTGTTGAAATGTTTCTTGTGCAGTAATAATTGAGCCGTCCCGCGAGAAAACCAAAAATGTGTACTCTGCGTAAAGTATCGACCCGGATCAGCCTAACCATGCCGTGCAGGCAAACACGGACAGAAACTTGTTTGCCTTCTGTGGATTTTCTGTTTCATGAATAATTACTCTATACCTTTTATCCACCTGAGACGGAATGTGACGGCCCCGATTACCCTGCGCGGACTGCGCAGGCTGATCTGGGTCGATACATTACGCAGAGTCACTAATGTTGGTTTTCACGTAATTCGGCTCATATGTAACTCTGTACTTTGCCGTGGCTCTTTACATGATAAACAATTACATTTTAAATGAGCGTAATATTTTGATCAGTTTATCCAGCTCTTTTAACGTACCAGATAATCGAAAGTAGTTTTGAGAATGGAAATGATGTAGTTATTTCGGGTTACACGACTCGGCAAAGCCTTAAATACAGCTGAAAGTAAAGCATTGCCATTTTAGAATATCAATTACGTTTAAAGTAGATTCTTCCATGTTCAAACTCGGATGACTCTATTTTCATGCTTTGGGGAAAAGATTAATAACTAACAGCCAAACAATGCAGATTTCAGGTGAGACAGCTCGTTACGAGCTGACTCACCTGAATCTGTATTGTTTGCAAAAAGCTCAATATTGCCTTTGGCGCTGAAAGAGTTAAGCAAAACTAGACCCTTACAAGAGACAAGCATATTTTTTGGTACAAGTTTCAAACTGGTTTATTTACATGTTTTAATAACTGTTTTCAATAAAGAAAATAAGCATGTACATTGTACATGACAAGGGTCCGATGTAGATCATACTACAGTCTCATTTCGGGATCATCAAAATAGTATAATAAATCAGCAAAATATATTGAAAAAGGCTCAGTATACACTTGATAACAAAACAAATTCACAAAAAGGTATCAAAATTAAAATGATATTTTTTCCCAAAATTATCACTTCCCTTGTTGCCATGAACATTCGGAAATACGTCAGACTGAATTGTTCTGAACTCAGTGGAAGAGTCAATGGCCCTTTAATGTACACTTCACTCCTTGACTTTGTGCACAATACTTTGATACAAATGTATGGTACTAGACGAATGCAGTATTAAACCGTTTTTCCAATCGTTTTTATGTAACCCTTTCTCTCACACAGACGGATGTTGATGTCTCTGTAACAGAATATTTTTGGAAACATTGTACAAAGAGGAAAGACTGCTAATTATGATGTTGTCAATTATAATACTTTCATTTATACAGTTGTTTCATATTGTTGATAAGACGTTTTCAAAATCGTATCATGCAGATATTTGGGAAAGGGATTAACAGAAAATATGTATTTATTCATAATTAACACAGAAATTGTTGTATTCATCGATCTGTAGAACCAGTTTCTTTCAACATGAGAGAAACATTTTGACATCGATTAAATAGTCACATTTCTCGATCACTCATATCTTCCGTACTCATCTAAATACATGTACACACAGCATAATGACTAATTAGACATTGTGCGAAGGTTTTGCAATGGAATTTCAATTGTACCAAGAAACGAGCCAATAGTAAAGATCTGGCGGGGAAGGGTTATATTTTTCTCCGAGGAGTATCTATAGAACTGACCCTAACCAAAGACAGAATCGATCCCACCCATCAGTTGTAACACGCCGACACAAAAATCGAGACCTACAGGGAGAATATCTCGCCTAATTTGGCAACTGAACCCAGCTTCCATTGACAGGTTCCAAATTTACAATTTTCTTACAAAATATGCTTTCTTCCCCGGAAAGGATAGACTGCGGCGAGAAAAAAAGCGTTATTTACGTTCCCTGCTTGCATTTTTATCCCCATCGGTTAAGTAGCATCGTCACATTCGGTATTTTATATATTACTGAAAGGAGGAAGGTTGCACATATTATAGTGATCCATGCGTCTAAATGTATAAAATAAGATAAGATAAGATAAGATAAGATAAGATAGATAAGGTAAGATAAGAACATTGTGTTTTAACGTGACCTGTTTGAATTTACATACATGAAAAACATTTCTTATACAAAGTTACCACACCCGGCACATTGGGCCTATAAGTCACCATAACATATATACATACTATGAACGCATACAGTTACATAAAATGAATTGTTTTCAATTATACAATCATTTGGAAACAGTGTATGGAATGAGATATCGCAATTATTATGCAATGTCTACTCTAACACATGTGGGAAAGCGTTAAATTACAGAAAGGAATAAATCATGATGCAAAACACAACGAAACGTTGTATTGGTGTCATAATAAAACGATTGTACTCATAGAAACATAATACATTATTTAAAAGTAAAAACATTTCTTTTGGAACAGTGACAGCTTAGTTTTATACAGTTCAATTTCCCTTTGTTTGTCTGGTCGAAGTTGTTTGCTGTTGTAGGAGAAACTAAAGGATATAGATGCACGAGTATTGCTTAGCCCTGGTACCTGACATGCCTTTTTGATAGTTGTGCGCTTTTTAATCATTGGTTGTTATATACATGTATAATTGCTACAATGAAGAAAGGTAATGCTGGTAGGCACTTTAACTGACCAAATCTTTTCAGAACATTCATTTGTTGGCATATGTATACATATATCTATACAATTAAAAGAAAAGGCAATTGGCATTGAAACCATACTACTTTTTAACTTTTTCATCTGTATTGTAAACTACAATAATGTGTTTAACATTTAAATGAAAAAGTAGTAATAGTTTTATATCTTATTTGCGTGACACGTAATATAAGTAATAAATATAGACATAACATTTTTAAATTCACATTTGTAGGCAATAATTGTACATATTAAGCGTACTACCCAGCCATACAAATGGCTTATCAAGTCAATAGAAATTAATCAATATAAGTATCTAAAAAAGGTGTTAATAAATTATAATATAAATAAATATAAATAAAAATATACTTTAAACTTGATAACACGGTATAAACTATTTCAGATATGTTTGAAATTTATCGCTGACATGCATTGAATGATGAATTACATTGATATAAACGAAACTATATCTTTCATGTGATACATTTCTATTTCCTTTCAAAAACGTGTTTTCCTTTCAATATCCAGCGAGTATTTGGCCACCTCGTCCATCATACCTTGCAATAAAACATGGTTTCTTTCATTTCGTGAAAGATGTGTTCGCCTTCGAAACAATTTAGCCGTCAAGTGATATATCGTTTACGGAATGAAAGGAGACGTTTGTGAAAAATGTGAACCGGAAAATGTATTCTGCATACTATCTGGGACTACTAACACTTATTGGATGCTTTTTATAAACCCTTTTACTGCCGAATTTCACAAAGTCGACTCTTCCATGTTGAAAAATGGACTATAACCTTTTTTGTCCAACAGGAAATTTGGTAAAATTTAATGTCCAAGTAGTAAACAATGCAGATTCATGTGGGACAGCTCGTAACGAGCTGTCTTTCCTGAATCTGCATTGGTTGCAAAGCGTTTAAATGCCTTTGGCAGCGAAAGAGATAAACAATGTTATGGTAGATTTATATCATTTTGATATGTTGTGAACATCGCAGTCCTTGCAGCAGACTCAAACACATTGTGATAGAAGAAGACATGACACACTCATGTTGAGCACTACTTTTCAAACAATGTGTGCTACTCAATTTCAATAATGATACTTTTATTGATAAAGAATTTCCATATGTTTCATAGTTGTTTTTAATGTCGTCTACTGTATATTGTGTATTATTTTAGTAGTTTAATTTTGTCTTACCCCGTCCACTCATACCGGGTTTTTTTAAAATAAATATTTCAAGCAAATAAACATTCGGATACTGTAACTTTCTCACGTTTCTACCATCCCTGTTTTCAGATCTATCTACAGTAGTCTTGGGGAAGAGGTTCGGAAAAACACTACACTTGTAATTCGATTACTAACGCCATTGTTAGATTAGTACTTTACCAACTAACATTTATCTCTTTGCGTCCGACATGTACTGGCTAGTATGCACAGAAAGATCGATTAACCCTTTCCTAAACGCATTATAACGTTTCCACAAAAAGGCGACTTTTGAAAAAATAATTTGACAAAGGGAGGTTTTGTTCACGATTAGCAACTTCGCCACACTGTTTAAAACACGATGCAATATTTATTCTTTCATATCATGCTTTTACTGTCAATTATCTTTTGATTTCCTTGGCAATATCGTTTAAAGTAGTTTCTGAAAAAAGTTATTGAACAGTGTAGGCTCAGATCAACATGTCCATCTACAGATTTGTGTAAATTATATTTTAGCGTTGTATATTGATCAGTGTCTTCTCAAAATGGAAAAACAAACAGTAACAAATTTGCAGCAATGTACATGTACATACATGTATATATATACCATGCATTACAAATGAGTAATTCCTTAATGAGCAGCTTTAATTAAAGAGTAAATACTACATAATGTTGTATTGGCTATTTATTTTTGATCTTCAAATTATACTCTATTAAACCTTCTCATTGTTATTATGTATATGTATACTTGTATATATTTGACTATTATAATTATGTTCACACTTCACATACTTTGTATATATATATATATATAATTTGTATCTTGCGTATAGGCCGGTAGCCTACATAACACTTTTGAATTAACTGAAAACTGTAAACTGTTAAATGATATGGGAAACTATGTTTGATCAGACCTTGCGGACGCACAGACTTATCTCGATATACACTGTTCACAAAAGCGAAATAGTACTTGCTCTCTTGGAGGGGCTCCTTGGGCGGACTGTCACGTCTTACAGAAACAAAACCCTACACGTGTTGCCATACTTACATCCTTACCATGTCTTTTAAATTGTTACAAAACAAGATATGAGCCGTTCCACGAGACAAATTTACATTATTGTATCTGCGTAATGTGTCGACCCAGACCAGCCCGCGCAATCTGCGTAGGCTAACCCGGGCCGACACATTCCGTCTATAGGGGATAGAGGTATAGATTAATGATTCCTAAAACAGACAATCCACAGGAGACGAAAAGTGTCTGTCCAGGTTAGTCTGCGTGGCATGATTAGGCTGATATTGATCGATACTTTACGCAAAATGCTGGTTTTCTCGTGGGATGGCTCATATGGTTTCGCCTGTCATGGTTTAAATTGAAGTTAAACGGTTGTTTAACTAAGCTTTGTTATAATTATAATGAATATTAGAACTATAGAGATATAAAACGAATGTCAATAACGATGTTTATATAGAGCCGTTCCACGAGAAAACCAACATTATGGACTCTGCGTAATGTATCGATCCAGATCAGCCTGCGCAGTCCGCGCAGGCTAATCTGGGTCGACAATTCCGTCTTAAGGGGATAGATGCATAGAGTAATGATTCCTGAAACATAAAATCCACAGGAGGCGAAAAGTTTCTGCCCGGATTAGCATGTGCAGCTTACTTAGGCTGATCCTGCTCGATTCTTTACGCAGAGTCAATAATGTTGGTTTTCTCGTGGAATGGCTCATATGTATATGAGCCATATCTATCGTCCTTAGGTCTTAGTGCATATGCGTACAGGGGATAAAACGATGATACCTAAATGCATCTTCTGACAACACAGCAAGTGTTCTATTTGTACACCAATGTCACCTTAAACGATGTCACAACGACGAGTTGGTACCCCAAATAGTTGTCAAAGCAAACGTGCATCTTATTTAATGTAAGTGACCTCAGTAGAAAGTCATTGTTATGTCCAAAACGTCAATCTGATATACAAGATCTGTCTCACTTAAATAGCCGGCTAGTAAGAAATTATTACCAAGTTGCTATTATAAGAGAACATATATTTATTTAGCATTACCATTTATATAATGTTTTGCTTAGCTATAGATAAAACAGACAGTGCACCGAAACACACTTTGTTTAGAACCACATTACTACATGTATACATTCTCTATGATGGTCTTCTACCATCTCCACAACACATCATTCCCATTAACTGTACAATTGGATTTCTTCAATTGCTCCTCAAGCCACAGAGATGGAAATTGAATTATACGACATGATTAGCATTTGATGCATTTGGTCGTAGAATGGATACCGCTCTGAAATAGAGATGTAATCTTCTTTTGATCATGCACATTCTAGTTAGTAATTATTGGCTGTGTGGTGTTGTTCGTTTTGTATTTAACATTAAATAATTTCCTACATTCAGACGCATTTTGAAACACCTCAAGTGAACGACTTTTGGAAAACATTTCATGTAGCTTTTGGTGGGCAATTTCTCCCTTTGCTGTTATATAATATATGAATTAATCATGAATTACATTTTTGAGATTGTTCAAAGGTTTGCCTAGATGTTTTCAAATGTGTATGTTTTAATATGTTTTATGTTGCAAGCATTATATTTACCTTCAATTCAATATAGAAAATGCGAGAAATGACAGACACTCTATGTAGTAATACAAACACAAATTATATTTGATAACTAAAAGAATAACATGTGTAACATGAGCTTCTAACAGCAATTAACCCTTTCTCACATACAGACGCTTTCTGACGCCTTTGCAGCAGACTTCTTTTGAAAACCTTGTGACAAAATGTGGAATTGCTCATGATGAGCAATTTCTTCTTTTGCCACAAGGCTTTCAACTTTTAAAGTAATTATATACCTTCATTTAAAGAGGTTTTCTCTGTTTTACAGCAGATGTTTTCGATGTCGTCTGCTGTAGATTTGTTGTATTGGGGAAATGGTTAACAGACATACTATGACGTACATTGTAATGTACACTTTCGCAAAATACGTGCAGACACCTTGCGAATCAAGGCTTATGCACATCGTTATTGGTCCAACGTCAGACACATTGCGAAAATAGGCGTATGCACATCGTTGCTGGCCCAACGTCAGACACATTGCGAATCTAGGCGTATGCACATCGTTGCTGGTCCAACGTGCACACACCTTGCAAATCTAGGCGTATGTACATCGTTATTGGTCCAACGTGCAGACACATTGCAAATCTAGGCGTATGCACATCGTTAATGGTCTCACGTGCAGACACCTTGTTAATCTAAGCATATGAACCTCTTTGCTGGTCTCACGTGCAGACACCTTGGTTAATCTAAGCATATGAACCTCTTTGCTGGTCTCACGTGCAGACACCTTGGTTAATCTAAGCATATGAACCTCTTTGCTGGTCTCACGTGCAGACACCTTGTTAATCTAAGCGTATGAACCTCTTTGCTGGTCTCACGAGCAGACACCTCTATTTTCCTTGATACTGTATTGCAGTAGAGTGACCCGTAAACTTGCCCTGCGTGCAATGGAGCAGTTGGATAACCTACGGTTTAATGCGGTTGGAACCAGAGTTGTAGCTCTTATTTGAATGGTCGATTAACTAACGTTAGATAACGCAAAATATCATGGTGCGCAGTACTGCAAGAGGGGATTGTTTTATGACAAAATGTAAACATAGATGTACTCAGCAGTTTCTCATGTTCGCACAATTTCTCTCACTTCGTGTTAAATAATACTGTTAATGGTGTAGAATTGTTTACGCTTGCTTTAAATGTCTCCGATTTTTAAATGGTCTTCAACAGCAAACAAGGTAATGAAGTAAATTACAACGTTAAAAGTTGGAGTAAGTCTGAGTCTCATGAAATGGAGCAGGGTGTTATCAAATTTCACATTTTCGGAAAACACTTTTCTCAGAATGTGTGTACAGTATATTCCATATTGCTGCGTCGTTAGGAATTACAAGGGGGTGCGTTTGCTCATACTTGTTTGTTGTGATTGCTCGCACTACTCAGTGTATTTTTCTGTTTGATTCTATAATTTATAAAAGGTTTGAACTTGTAACCAAGAAAAATGTAAGATTTGCAATAACATAATTTACAAAAAAAGACATTTAAATATACCACTGTAAGAAATGCTTTAGATCTAGCTGTTGACATAATATGTATTTTACACGTTTTATATGAACAGTGCGTGAACAATGCATGTCACGTATGTTTTATGCATGTGGAAAAATTCCTTATAGTGCATCTTTGTTAAGGATCAAAATGCAAACTGCTTTTGGAAGCAATGTAGAGCCATATCAGACTTTGGATGCGCTGGCTGATCTGGTTCTACAATGGCCTTACGGTTGGTTTTCGTCGAGCGCCGCTCATATAAACATACACATCCACTGAATATCTCGTTTGTATGAAGTATGTTTCAGACAAAAACGTGATCCATTCGACTAAGCCTAGCAATGCATTCAGGAAAACATTTAAGATTAATTCGTTTTAGAAACGCCGGCTCCGGTTTTGACACATTTCTCTCATATATTCAAATGTGTTTCATTCCATTGAGAAGCTTCGAATTTTAGGTGTAGGAAGATATCTCATGGGTGATCTGACATTATGGCATTAACATCAATACGGCTAACACAACGTTCTGTAAAGTTTGACAGTCAAAATATATAAATAAACGAATTGGAGATAATTGAACAGATTGAAATATAATCTTAAATGTTTTAGTGCAATTTTAGCCTGTTTTGTCTGACCTCCATTATGCTTTAATGGCAAAAGTGAAAACTTTCAAAATCCACTGCCTCGAAAGTATGATGCAGATTTTCAAATCGTTTTGTAGAAATGTTCGTTTGTATAAACAATAAAACGAATAAACGAGTGATATCCGTCGTTCAATTGTCAATAACAATAGAGCTCATATATAAATGTAAATATAACAACACACGTATTTTGCAATTATGGATGACTCATAACTAGAAACCACGACTACTGGTGTATTTACTTAAATAAGTCGTCTCGCGAGAAAACCAACAGTGTGGCCTCTGCGTAATATATCGACCCAGATCAGCCTGAGCAGTCCGCGCAGACTGATCCGGGCCGACACATTCCGTCTCAGGGATATAGAGGTATTGAGTAATGATTCCTGAAACAGAATATCCACAGGAGGCGGAAAGTGTCTGTCCGGGTTAGCCTGCACGGCATGCTTATGCTAATCCGAGTCGATACTTTACAATGTTGGTTTTCTCGCGGGACGGCTCAAATGTATTTGTACAAACAGGAATGACATGTAAATCCTTTCACACCTTCAATCATTCTGCAGCAGAAGAAGTGTAGAAAAATAAAATCAGCTAAAATGTACAATAATTGAAAAGAAGTTCAAACTTTGGGGCCAAACGATGAATTGCTCATAACGAGCATGTATTCCTTAAGCGGGAATATTTACAAATTTCGTCTGCTGCAGATTCGTCGGCATATCAGGAAGTGAAAAACAATTCAAATTAAAAACTGCACAAGTCAATCGAATAAATATAATAGAATAAGGGTTCGACAATACGTCTATCATTATCGTAAATGAATCGTTACGAGAACCACAGCGATTACCTCAGTCCAATCGGCCATAACAATACAGTAATGTATTTCACACTCGAGAGCATTAAATCTACATTCACAGCGACTACCTCAGTCCAATCGGCCATAACAATACAGTAATGTATTTCACACTAGAGAGCATTAATTCTACATTGACTTGCGCCGATGCGGTGGCTGAACTCTTCCTCTGAGACCTATGCATCAAATAACCTTTGATAATAGTGTGGTAAAAGGATAAATTGCTAAACATGTCTCCTATTGCCGAAATGTTTTCATCTCTTTTTAACCCTTTCCCTCATACAGCAATTCTGCAGCAGACGACTTTGAACATATTTTGTCAGAAAATAGAAAATCGCTATGATTGAGTGGATAACCTATGACTAAACGTGAAAAACATTTTGGCAAAAGAGAAATTGCTCGATTTGAGCAATTTCTTCTTTTGTCACTATGATTTCGAAAAGTCGTCTGCTGCAGAGGCGTCAGAAAGCGTCTATATGAGGGAAAGGGTTAATAAAAAAAACCTCTTATTTATGGAAGTATTTCGTGTTTTACCATATATGTTTGCAAAGTCGTGTTCTGTAGATATGGTTTATGTTTAAAAGGTTTAACTCATTTCCATGATTCAGACCAGAAGTAAAGTCTTTGTAGCAGACGTATCTTGACACCCTCTGGGAAATGTTAGAAACTTGTTTAAAAAGCCTGCATATCCTACTTTTCCTGCATCAAATTAATTCTTTACTATTATCAATGTATGTCTAAATGTTCAAGATGTACGCTTTCTTTCGGGTGTTTTTAAAGCAGACAACTATAAACATATCATATCAGGTAAACGATTAATTCCAAACAGACGTTAATACGTCTTGTATCAACGTGAAGTTACGCCCGTGTAGCATTAATACCGCGATTAATTCTCATCCATCCTCCTTTAACAGCCATTTACGGCCAACGGACGAACGTCTAAGCCTTCCCATTGAGCTATGTCGATCGGTTTCCAATTTGGAGTAGTTGTGTTTTCCTTGGGAATCTACTAGCTCCAACTGAAAAAAACGGATAAACGGTTGAAAAGAGTGTAATTGGAGGCAGTCAGTCCCTAGTCATCATCGTATGGAATTTAAATCACATTGTGAGACAAAAATGGATCTCTTTTCGGTTTTATTTCGGTATTATTTGATTAAGAACTCACCAGAATCAGTTAATGCCTATGCGCATGCGCATTGAGCGCATGGTGGATATCCTGTATGTCGGAGAAATGAGTGTAGTTAAAATTTATTAAAGTATTGTAGTTTGTTTCGTAAAATGTTGTTTTAAATTCGGATGGACATCTGTATTTGGACTATCCTGTCACCATGGGGAAGTTTAAACGAAGATGTTACTTTGACTTTGTGTTTTTTTTGCCTTTTTTATTGTGCTTTGTACATGCTTCCAACGATTTTCCAATCGGTAAGTAAAACATTTGTTTTCATGGCCTTCTCATTTACGGTAAAGAAATGCTCGCGAAAGGTCAGTCGCCTTTATTAATACGAATTTACATGATTCAGTTTCATAAATAAAATATAATATTCTTATCTTCTCGATTAGAACAACATTCGAATATGAATTGTAATTTACAATGTTTTAGCAAAAAAAAACAATTAAAGAAATATACAGGATTGAAAACATTTGACAATTTTAATAAACATTTTAAATCGTGCTTGTGTACGTCTTGTTTAACAATATATCTTATATCATGGTAACGCCCTCTGTGCACACGCTTACATTATTTACCCTATTCACTTACGTTTGATGTCGTGATTCACCACATGGTTTACATATGTCATACATATTCAATGAATATCTTGATGTACACGATTATATATTATGACAAGAATACACTTTACCAATAATTGTAAATGAGGTGAATGCGTATTCAATCGTCTTGATTGACACATTCTGCTTAACCAAATACACTTTGGTTAGTTATACTGGAAACGATGTTATTGGGCTATGGCACTAATATATATTTGTTCCTACATGTACATATGTGCGGTGCAAATCCCGATGACAAAGATAAATTCACTCTTATACAGTATGAATATTGCCATCATCTTTGCTCACTTAATACGAGTTGACAATTAAATCATATAAGATAGAATTTTAAAAAAACTATTTTTCATAAACATACAATAATCGTCAACAAAGTAAATTCAGGGCGGCTATCAGACTGCATTATGGATAATTCTGTCTTAAGATCCGATATAGGATAAAGTTGCCGAATTTGAACACGTTGAAGTGTAAACAAATCAATAACACGCCAAACACTTTGCTGCAGAGTCGCTCTATTTGTACAAAATTCCAAAACTTTATGACTTCGTGAATAATTTGTGTCTTTTTCTTAGACACTCTGACGGGGAAGACGCACTACATGTTTGACATGGGGCTCTCACAAGCCTCACTTTAATAGTGATTAATGACTCCCACTAATAACTACGCTTATAGATTAAGGTGGATAGTTGAAGTAATATATCACAATTGCTTCTGTGTTCACGAGTTTCTGGTTCACATCCGAGTGGGATTGTTTTAACCTGTTCATGTTTTTAAAAAGGAACCACTTTTGCTTGTGATTGTTAATTACTGTTAACTGATAATATCAACAATAGTAATAGTAATAACAGTTTTATAGCACATACTATTGTTTTACAAAAGAATCATGCTCTAACGCTATCAGTAAAGGATAAAATTAACAAGATCTTTAATCTCTTCAATGCTGAATTTTACAAATATACTAGTCCAGCTCTGTATTTTACGTCTATAAATATTCATGGGAAATCAAGATAAACGTGTTCAATTTAGCGTCAAACACTATAGAGCCTGGACGGACGGCGCAGTAGCTCATGGCTCTGTATCCGTGACATGGCTTCACACAATCGGCTCCAGCAGTCGAAGGGTTACCACGTACTGTATACCATGATGCACAACTCAGCTGTATAGATGCCACTGATAATGACGGTTTTCTTCGTACTCGGGTTCACCGCAATCAAATAAGTCATTAGATATGTTACGTTACTTGTAGTTTACAATTACAAACCATTATATTCAATTGCACTGGACTCTCGATAACTCGAAGTCGAAACGGACGATTACATTATTACTTGTTATAGATGTTTGCGAGTGGTCCCCCTGTTCATGCTTTATTCAGTGATTTATTTTCAGCTTCAAAATGTATTGATACATAAATATTTATTATGGAAAGTTAATGACAGCATTATATAAAATGAACCAAGCACAGCAGCAGTTCTGATCGCTATTTCAAAAAGAAAGATACGCTATAGGATTGGGTCGAGTTAAAACAAAAGACTCTAATTACAACATGTTATGGCGAGTCCACTGTATATGTTCCATAGCTAATACAAAAACATGGAAAACACAAAACTAGAAAATTTTACACGTATACGGATATATCGACGATACTATGGCATTTACCCTTGCAGTATATCTATGTTAGATTGATTAATTATTTCGAAACATCTTTCAATAAAATCACGTTTGCTCATCCATGAGTTGACTCATCGATGTGTTTCTGAACTTTCTCGCACTATTACTGCACACACCATTCTTCTCCAGGAACTGTCTACCTTCCCAAGTAGACCATTTTAGCACATTGGTGGAAGATAAATGACGCTAGTCACAATAACCTTCGTCAATCGTTGGAAATAGCAGGCGGGATTTGAAATCACAACCACTGGATTGACCACCCTATTGCTATCGCAGCTTTGTTTGAAATTAGACATGGTATATGCAATGATTTCTTACTAAAATGTGTAATTAAAAATGGTAATAAATGAACAACAGCAAAGATTTAACAGTTTTAAACAAACATACTTTAAATGGGTGGTATATGTTTTGCTTTCATCAGTTGACACACTATTGCAACCGTCAATATTCATCCCTCTATCTATTGTGAAGTCTATATAAACATACAGAAGATGGTTTGGGGAGATTTGATGAAATATACGGTTCAGGTAAATTGGAGAATCCCCTTACAAGTGTAACCATTTACAACTCCTACATGTATATCATGTTTAAAGACTCATTATAAAATAACGATCATTAAATGACACACGGTATGGTATATACTACTGTACCTTTCAATCTTTAGGTCAGAGATAAATATCGCTTTTTAGAAGTTCTTGAAGTTAGTGTGTTAATTCTGTATCGGTCTTTTAATCTTTGAAATTAGTGGTGACCTCACACTTATAACTTACCGACAAAGTAAATTTATATTTGGTGAGAAGACAGAGTTGTTGATACCACAGCATGTTTTCAACTCGCATTTTCATTTGGGTTTCCTTCTGTAACATGTTGACAATTTGGAATATGAAATTGTTATCCCAGGAATTTATCCAACCATCTCTGACCTTCATCCCATCATGCACTACACGTTTTGAAGCGTTATATATTACCGGGTAAGTCATGTCCGATCCGCAGCTGCTTCCTTTGAAGCTCAATGTGGTTTAAAACAAGACACGGTTAAAACTGTTATATTACAAGATATCATTTTTCAATGCAATTTAACCAACTGTTTATGATGTAATCTAAACCATCGCGCATTATCGCATTATTCAAAAGTGAACGGTTTCTTAAAGTACAGAAAATATGGAAAGATGTGTTTAGTAGAAAGATCTTTCTGAAGTTACGCAGAATGCAATACGATTGACACAACGGTCTCAGAAAGAATATCACCGGCGTAACTGGTTATTTACAAAAGGAAACGCGGCATGTTCTGTAGCAATACGATAGACACAACGGGCTCAGGAAGAATAACACCGGCGTAACTGGTTATTTACAAAAGGAAACGCGGCATGTTCTATAGCAGTACGATGGACACAACGGGCTCAGGAAGAATAACACCGGCGTAACTGGTTATTTACAAAAGGAAACGCGGCATGTTCTATAGCAATACGATAGACACAACGGTCTCAGAAAGAATAACACCGGCGTAACTGGTTATTTACAAAGGAAACGCGGCATGTTCTGTAGCAATACGATAGACACAACGGTCTCAGAAAGAATAACACCGGCGTAACTGGTTATTTACAAAGGAAACGCGGCATGTTCTATAGCAATACGATAAACACAACGGGCTCAAGAAGAATAACACCGGCGTAACTGGTTATTTACAAAAGGAAACGCGGCATGTTTTATAGCAATACGATAAACACAACGGGCTCAAGAAGAATAACACCGGCGTAACTGGTTATTTACAAAAGGAAACGCGGCATGTTCTATAGCAATACGATAAACACAACGGGCTCAAGAAGAATAACACCGGCGTAACTGGTTATTTACAAAAGGAAACGCGGCATGTTTTATAGCAATACGATATACACAACGGTCTCAGAAAGAATAACACCGGCGTAACTGGTTATTTACAAAGGAAACGCGGCATGTTCTGTAGCAATACGATAAACACAACGGGCTCAGGAAGAATAACACCGGCGTAACTGGTTATTTACAAAAGGAAACGCGGCATGTTCTATAGCAATACGATAGACACAACGGTCTCAGAAAGAATAACACCGGCGTAACTGGTTATTTACAAAGGAAACGCGGCATGTTCTGTAGCAATACTATAGACACAACGGTCTCAGGAAGAATAACACCGGCGTAACTGGTTATTTACAAAGGAAACGCAGTGATATAACTTAAATATTGTTAAAAGCTGCTCAATTGAAAACAAACAAAAAGGCATGTTCTGTAGCAATACAATTAAATCATGGTTCTAAGCATAACAAACACCGGAAGTACTGGTAATTTACCCAGAAACACCGTGATATAACTAACACCGGTAGTACTAGTAATTTACCCAGAAACACCGTGATATAACTAACACCGGTACCGGTAGTACTGGTAATTTACCCAGAAACACCGTGATATAACTAACACCGGTAGTACTAGTAATTTACCCAGAAACACCGTGATATAACTAACACCGGTACCGGTAGTACTGGTAATTTACCCAGAAACATCTTGATATAACTAACACCGGAAGTACTGGTAATTTACCCAGAAACACCGTGATATAACTAACACCGGAAGTACTGGTAATTTACCCAGAAACACCGTGATATTACTAACACCGGAAGTACTGGTAATTTACCCAGAAACACCGTGATATAACTTAAATACAGTGGAAGGCGGCGTTAACACACAATTTAAACAAATAAAAAATCGTCTCCTTTATTCATTAAATGTGGCAGCATCGGGGAATGGATTAAAGGAATCAAGTATATCACTGGTATTTCAACTTTTCCTGGTGCATAAACAATCACACACAAATTGCAATACCCGCTCTGTTTACTTTTGATCTGTGGATGGCGTGATAAAACAATTAACGCATAATGTCATTTCTTAAACAAGTTGGAGTTTTAAGTATTGATTATTAAAACTTCGAGAGCTTTTATGGCTTTTATGCATATATATTGGCATATATGTGACTTATAACCCAATGCATGAAAATACGCTCTGAGATATAGATCACCTTGCACTTAGACGCAGCAGCCCATTAGATTCCCATTACATCGTGTTAAAGTTTGAATGTTATCATGGAAATATCAAGGTGCCATCTAACGTTTTGCGGTCGCAATCAGATTTAATCATTCTGAATTGAAAAGGAGGGAGAAATGTGTTTATCAATGTTTTCATGTTAAATATATCAGGCATTGGTTTCAAAACATTGTTCATTTTAGTGTGCCTTTTAAGTCCAACAGATATGGTAATTTATACATGTCCCAATAGCCTCCTTCTGAGGATATCATTATATTCCAATGTATATATCGATGCCTATAAGTATAAACGTATAATGGTCAAATGGATACCCTTGCATCATATATCATGAACGTGGTCATGATGACCATATTTTAGTTTCAAGAAACTAGTGCACTGATATCTCCACTTTTCTAAAATAATAATGAGTCTACACCAACCCATGCCATTACAGACCTATTGGAGTTCTTAGGTAGTTAACACATTCACTCTTATGCATGTGCTAAACGTTGGTGCTGATGTAATCAAAGCTTTTAATCGAATTTTGATAACAATATTAGACCGATTCCCTAATGACATTTGAGGGCATCACTACCTTGCAATATTTATTGCATTAGTGTTTCTGATCTGCATTGTGTCCCAACAACATGACACATTATAGGGTGTGTATGATATGATTGATATCAAACCTTTCATTGTTCAATTTTTAATATGAACTTGTGCTGCTTTGCATTCAACGTCATGTTTTGTATGTGGATTTTCTGTTTCAGGAATCTCTATTCTATACAATTATCACCCTAAGACGGAATACATTACGACAATGTGTATCGCCGCAGCTGCATTTTGGGGTATTTTTAGAAAATATGTGTAGGCACGTGCCTACAGTGCCTACAGGGAGCTACGCCCCTGGCTGTAGTCAGATGTAATAACACCCCAGATCTCCAGACCCGACTTAAATGAGGTTAACGGTTGAGGTAATGGGTCTATTAAACTCCTTTGAAACCAAAATCACAAGTTTCTTCAATCTAAATATGTGAAAATACATAAGAGTCTGACAAAAAGAACTGTTTTTGCAATATATGTGCGAAGGGTCGGACTCTATTGCTAAATGTTTCAGGTCCAAATTCAAAGAGTTATGATGGTATTTTGTATTTAGCGTCATGGATTCCAAAAAAGTCACAGGCTTTTATTCAGTCTTAAGTCTTATAATACTATTTATTTGCATCTAAGTGTGCGTACCTGTTAAATATCCTCTGCAGAAAAACAAACCATAAGGCATTCATCACCAGTGTATTACCAGATCAGTCAGCGCATGTTATGTGCCTGTGTGCTGTCTGATTTAGCTGATGCACTGTTCGCCAATTAGTCAAAAAAATACTTCACGAATCTTCTGTCAAGCAGTATCCATTTGAATCATTAGCATGGAGGATCGAAAGGTTGTTTTCCATACGTATAACAATTACACCAATTGTTGTATATCGAGGGCTTGGCGTGAAACGGTTGTAACTAACATTGATATTTGTTTACCAATGTTAATCACCTCGCATAAAGTCTGTATAAGCGTTAGATTTTTTTTCTTGGTAAACAATTCAAATTTAGGTGCCATTGCTCAGAATGAGAAATGACACCTAAATTTGCATTGTTTACAAAGGGGTCAAATTTGCCCCTAAACCAGAGTTTTCAATATAGTTTTTAGTTACAACCGTTTCACGCCAAGTACTCGATATGTCGATATAATTGCTTGACTGAACAATGCATGACGACATCGAGGTAATATAAATAAGTTAATTACTCAGATTAAATACTTGATCACTGCAGGTCAGAAGCAAATTATATTCCAAACTAGACGAATCTGGTACTTTTATTTGCAAAAAGTGGCTGTTTTCTGATTGTTATAACCATGAGACCATTACATGATGGAACATGAGTTAGGGATTCTAACAGAAACTAGAGACCATTATAAAAAGTCAATAGTTCTCACTCCCTCAATTTCCATCGTTCTCATACCGACGAAAGTAGAAAACAAATATCAATATTTAATGTTGCAATCACGTCGTCTTCAGCTTCCTGAACATTTGGGCCATTTTAATTTATGGGTATCGTAGAATATGTATCACCAAAAGGTGAAGTTGTTTGTAGAAGGACAGACATCATTTGCACCATTTGCTGTACACCGACTACCTTCTGCTAAAATGTGTCATCGTGTGGGATAGGTTTTGACACGGTCACGTCTAAAATCCACGCATTATTTATAAACGTACAGACATGGTCTCTCTACAAGACAACGATTTTAACACGTCCCCTCTTACCATAAATCTGAAGCGAGTGACTTCGAAAACATAATGACAACAATGAGAACAACTTGATGATAGCTTAGCTATTTTATAGGGTTGGAAATGTAGTAACAAAAGAAATAATTGGTCATCATGAGCTGTTTCTCCTTCTGTCATAATGATTTCAAAATGTGTCTGCTCGTGGGAAAGGGTAAAGCGTGCATTCACCACGTGCAACTGTACTAGTAAATGACCGAACATTTACTCTGTCCTTAAACTTATTATTCACGGATAATTTTGCCAAGATGATGATAAAGTCGTCTGGAAGACCAATTCACCTTCATTTAGATTACAACATGTTGTTTATACTTTGTTGGCCTGAGCCTTGCCAATAATTGTTTCCTGTACTTAATACCACTTGCTCTACTGTAGTTTATCATTGACATGCATGTTGGTCATTTCAAATCCAAGGCAGGAATTTCATCACACACATTGGCAGCTCCTCCGTCATATCTGACTCTAAATCTCCCAACACATCCATTCAGTCATTGTATAAGATTCAACATGTGACGTTTGTGTTTTACTGTGGTGAAGGCATACATATACATCACGTTTTGCATTTCGTTAATATGAATACGATCAGATGAATATGTGTCTGTAAATACGTTTACTTCAAGTGTTGATTGTTCAATTTTCATTCACAGTATTCACCGTGTCCTTTTTAATCCTTTCCCTCATACGACAATTCTGCAGCAGACGACTTTGAACGTTTTTTGTCAAAACATAGAAAATCTCCATAAGTGAATGGATAACATATGACAAAAAGTGGAAAACATTGTGGCAAAAGGAGAAATTGCACGTTTTGTGCAATTTCTTCTTTTGTCACTATGTTTTCAAAAAGCCGTCTGCTGCAGAGGCGTCAAAAAGCGTCTTTATGAGGAAAAGGATTAATAGTGGAGTATGGGTTGTGTTTGCAACCGAATTATCGATACTAACTATTTGTGAACTTTATGCATAGCTTATAAAGATGGCCGAGTATTTTAAAGATTCCAATCTTAAACTGTATGTTGGCAATGGGTTTGAGCTTAAATTAGTTCATGCAATATTTTCTTCGTTTACCCTTTCCGATATGTAGACGCATTACGCAGCAGGCAACTTTTCAAAACATTTTTGGAAACGGAGAAGTGTCTACGCAACAATTGTACTTATTTGTATTTATAAAATAAAGAGTTTCTATTTGTTTGCATATGCGATAGTAAAGTCCGCTGATTCAGATGTGGTGGTCATGGAAAAACGGTTTGACTTATAAATGGTATTGCTCCCATATGCTAGTTGATACGTTTAAAGAGTTTCTGTCACAGACTATAGGCTACGTGGAACTGTATTTTACTGAAAACAAACATCAATAGTTAATGCCGTAATTGCTTTATTTAAGGATGCTGGTCGATTCTTTAATTACACTTCTTTCTCAAAGGACTTAATTTTAGACACTTCTACTTAATTATATCTCATTGTGTCCCCCATCAAAATAACGACTATTGAAACCAAGTTATATCTTTTCGATCCATTTATTACCGCAAGGCAGAAGGAACATGGCAACTATAAACACTGAATTACGTTCTGTTTATTTCCGACTTGCACATACCGATTAATAATGGCTTTCCTAC
>JASEVX010000002.1:122780394-122839228 GCA_031761405.1 Serripes groenlandicus
AGAGACTGAGACAAAGATAGGGATTGTTCAAATGAGAGAGAGACACATATAGAGAGAGATAGACAGAGACAGACAGAGACAGAGAGACAGAGACAGAGACAGAGAGAGAAACAGAGAGAGAAAGAGAGAGAGAACGAGAGAGAAAGAGAGAGAGACACATATAGAGAGAGATAGACAGAGACAGAGACAGAGAGACAGAGACAGAGACAGAGACAGAGACAGAAACAGAGAGAGAAAGAGAGAGAGAACGAGAGAGAAAGAGAGATAGACTGAGAGAGACATATAGAGATGACCGATTTATCGAATAAAGCTGTATTTTGGTTGAATCACATTACTGATTTCATACAATGTATGTATCCCCTGGGAGTTTTATATTGATCATTTAACTGGTATAGCGGGAAATGATTAGGATACATGTAACCCTTCTTTGAAAGGAACGTTGCCATGATATCTTCAAAATAACGACAATTTGATTGCGAGTTTCCATCTCCATGTATGCGCAGTGTAAAGAATACAGGATATCGACCAAGGAGTCAGGAGTTAACACATTTCATTCTGCCTAGTGGCATCATCTTTAACCAATTTGCTTAACGTAGTATATCTACGGCAAGTTAGAGTATACACCGATATAGTTTTGACAACAGACTCGAATAAATAAATCAAGTCATAATGCATTACATACATTTTTATTTCTAATGTCAGATTTCCAGAGGTGTGATTATTGTTTTTAACTCACTGTCTTTGCACCATTTGTATTTTTTGTTTAATAATAAGAACTCTCGTATTTAAGAAATGTGTACATTAGTCTTTATAATAGGGTCACGTTAAGCTATTTGGGGTCTTAATCAAACTCCTCTTATTGATCATAACAGCAAATACAGCTGACATGCATACTCGCTGTAAGCAACTTAACCCTTTCCCTCATATACACGCTTTCTGACGCCTCTGCAGCAGACGGCTATTTGAAAACATAGTGACAAAAGAAGAAATTGCACAAAACGTGCAATTTCTCCTTTTGCCACAATGATTTCCACTTTTAGTCATAGGTTATCAATTCAATTATAGAGATTTTTCTATTTTTTGACAAAATATGTTCAAAGTCGCAGAATTGTCGTTTGAGGGAAAGGGTTAAACGTTGCTAATTGTAATACTAATGAGTTGTGTAATGATAGCTATATAAGCTGTAAGTGGCGCGGATGATGTGAAATAATTGATTGATTGATTGGGGTTAACGCCGTTTTCAACAATGTTGCAGTCATATCACGGCGGCCAGTTCACCTACTCATATGTTTCCTGGTTTTCTCATACCAGTACTCCACACAACATACTTTCCAAGCAACTGGCTGCTTTTCTACATAGACTTTTAGCCCATTGGTGAAAGACGAATAACGCTTGTCCCAGTAACTTTTGTCAAACGTCGTAAAGAATGTTGGCCGAGCTAGGGTTCTAACTCACAACCCTTGGATTGACAGCCCGCGTCGATACCGACTGAGCTAAATACTACTTGAAGAATAAACTTGTCTGCAAGGTTTATTATTCGCTTTTAGTTTCAACATTTCTTTGACGACGGAAATACGAGACAACACGCGACCAATTCACGCGTATATCGACGAAGCATTTCATTACTAGATACAATTGAAGTGATTATAGTTCAAAATACTGTGTTCATAAGTTAAAGGATAATGTGTCACTGTTTTAGCACCGGTGAAACACGAGTTCCTCCTAGGCATGCTAGTTAAAGAAAGGATAACACATGCAATGTGAATATGCATTTCAATAATAAATATAAATAAAAATGAAATGTCCATTCCGGTTGGTGTTATTATATAAATACAGCCCTTAATTGAAATAAGTGAAAAAGAGCCGGTGTGTTCCTATATCCAAGGGCTGTTATATTTTAGGGGACTTTCTTGCATTTAGTGCTCAATGTAAACTGCTATCAACACGCATCGTCAATCGTCTTTCACTAATCATTCAAATGGCATATCTTCCTGTACGGCGTGTCAATTCCATTTAAACAATTCAGAAATGATTGTAACATGGTCTTCTACTAAAATAGCTACAAACGTGAACCATGCAGAACAATGGCTAGCATGACTACGGACACGAATCTCTTTAAAGATCTACTCCTTTGAAACTCGTGGTAAGAATTTGGTACACATGGTCATTTGGTGACTGTCTACAAACTAGCTAAAATGAAGAAAGTCCCTTCAAAAATAAACTAATGTCGCCGGAAATATATACTGCAGTTATGCATAACACTTCCAGTATAGTAGTTGAAAAAACAGTTATCAACTGAGGGGCATATTGGAACATTAGGAGTTGGGTCAAGTGAAAATGTATCATAACTTGCATTTTTTTGTCAACGAAGTGAATGTTAATCTCCATTCTAAGGTAGGTTGACCATACACACAGCCAACTAATTATTAATCATAAACAGTAATGGAAATAAGTAATCTTTAGTAAGCTTGCCAATCATTAGTCTTAGTATGTTTACAGTGCTTTCATTAAGGAATAATTATAAGATTTGTGAATTCCACATACACTTTTCAAGATGTTTGTCAGAATATTTGAATTTTATTATTTATCAATAAAACCACAAAACAGACAATTTAGGATTTGCATGCAATAGCACGTCATTTTACCTTTCCCCTATTAAAGTCAACATTGGACATCTTTGCAGCAATCTACTTTTAAAACAATAAGAAAAGGGTTAAATCGCTAAAGACATGAGTTTTCTCTTGTTCTCAAAATTATATTAGCTTGGTATCCTAATTATATCATACTTTGACAAATGTTAAAAATGTAGTCCAATATTTATAAATTAGACCACACTCGAAATATAATATCAGCTAAACAGTTTAATTTCATTGAAATTGTTGTATACTTTTAAACTTAATTTCGAACATAAACTGAAATCTACAACATGTTAATTCATTGTAATTCTTTCCTTCCTTTTTTATAATGAAATAACAAACTACTCATGTTTTAGAATTATATTATGATGAGCGCCCTTGTGTCAATGATGCATAACAATATGCAGATCGGAAGCAAAATGCATGTAGAGAATCTAATGACACATTTAAAATTATTATACCTCAATTTCATTGTCCATATAAAACTCCCATTGACAAAAAGTTGCTATTTTTACTGTCAAGACAAATGTACCACGTGACCATGAGACAGTTTTTGGTTGTACTTTTGTGCTATGAAACATGTTACAGATCATAAAATAATTATAATTTTATTATTTATATTTTATTATTTATTATTTTATTATTTTTTGGTATAATAAAATAAATAACAAATTGCTTTGAATTGGACAGTAATATTGTCATCCTTCGGAGAAATACTGTCACCCGAGCCGCGGCTGACAGTATTCTCCTCAGGCTGACAATATTACTGTCCAATTCAAAGCAATGTGTTATTTATATAATATCAAGGACGAAGTCATTCTGTACGAAAGACCCGATTCGTGCCCCCCCCCCCCCCCCCCCCCCCCCCCCCCCCTCCCCCTCCCCCATTATTTTTCGCAGAGTTGTTGTTCTTTACACTCTCTTTATAGGCAGAGAGTGTTCGTTCAAAGTCATTTTTCTATTAAAACCAGTTTTATCTCAGTTTATTCTTTTCTTTATTTGTTTCGAGCCAAATAAAGATTTTAAATGACCTATACTTCACTATGTGTAAGTGAGTGTAAAGAACGGCTCTCTGCAAAGGAGATTGATCTACGCAGTTGGTATTCGCCAGTCACGCGATCAACAGTTTTAGCTTAGAAATAATTCATATTTTAGATATACATGGATAAACATTATTAAATGTATTCTTCACAAATCAAGGGGCATCTCTTTGAACATGAAAATAACAATTGCTATTAAAAGGAGAATTCTAAGTGATTTTTATCTCGATATTGACACATAACAGTCTGCTGCAAGTCTAATAGGCACTGTTTTGTCTTCGTAAATAAACCAAAAAAACATAAATGCGAGTCAAAATAAAGAAACTGCAAATACTTAAAACATCGGAATATTTGTTTCATTTTAGAACTGTAAACAAACGCAATTGTAATATGTTCAAGACATTTAATCTGGGTTTTTTTTTCTAATAATTACTCGTCCTCCCATGTCATTTCCGAAAACCTATTAAAAATAAAAGTCGCCGGCTTCTGCCCGGTGACTAATAATATATATTAGGGATGGCAACGGTTACCAATATTACTAACCGGTTACTCGTACAATTTTGTAACCGGTTACCCGGTTAACCGTATAGATTATATATACATTAAGAATAGTCTGCTCTTTAATCAACTGTCAACATACAGTTATTTGGTACAAATGATCGTTTTAATTAAGACCTTCCATCAAACAATAATATGAAGACTGTCCCTGAAATTATGAGGTCCCATGGACTGGTGGTGATCAGATCGCATGAGCTGAATCATTAAGATATCGACTCTGATCGCCGTCTATCCGTTGCACGTCGATCATTTATCAACTTCAAATGGCATGTCATCCATCGGGCAATTTCAACCAAACGTCACTGGAATGTACATATCTTTCATAACTTTTCAACTGTTTGAATAACACTTGGTTGCTGAGGCATCAGGAAGTGTTCGACCGATTTCAATATATTTTAACCGAAGTTTTTCTTAAATGACCTCTACTTTAATTATTCAAGCCATATAGAATGATTTTGATTAAATACTTGGCTATTAAGTCGTCCCATAAATTAGACAAATTCCATAACTTCTACTCAGTGACTCTCTATCCTAATAAGACCAAGTCTAAAAAGACGTAGCCAGCAAGTAACATCAGCACGGGGTTAACGACAACACCCTTGTGGTTTAAATAAGGGCAACCCTGGCCCTCTTGCTTATTATATTGGCTATTCAAATCAGAAACCAGCTGTCAGAATTGAAAGTTGTTTGGTACAAATGGTTTTCTGGTGACTCTCCTAAAACTATCTAAAATGAAGACTTTCTCTGGACAGGTTTTGCTAACAGTTGATAATAGTTCTTCGAGACATAATAGAATAGATTTGCATAACCGAATAATATAACAAAACATAACATGTCATTGTGTGGACATTTTGCCAAATGATTTCCGTCCAAATAATAAAACGAAAATAGGCCAGTTGACATTCGATTCCAAATTAATAAGTTAATATAAATGTCTTAATTCCAAATTATGATTGGTATCTACTTATAACGTTGGAAACGCAATTTGAACTGAGTTAGTAAGTCAAATTAGGCCATAGGAATATATCGAAATTAAACACGCATCATGACGATCTAATTACCACAATCGGTGATAGATCGTGATGGAAAGTGTTGCAATTACAGATCAAAAGTGTCAACTGTGCAACATGGCTTACTGCTCTGTAGGGTTTGTTGTTCACAACTGAACCGTATGTAATGCATGTGTTGAATCATTAAACCGTATCCCACATTAATCAAATCTGCAGAAGAAGATTTTGAAGTAAATATTTACGAAATATGTTAAAAATCTCCATATATGAAAACTAAATTTATTAATCGAGTTGAAAACATTGTGGTAAAATGTAAACATGAGCAATGTCTCCGTTTGTCGCAATTTTTAAAAAAAAATAGTCATCCGCAAATGTGTTAAATTGCGTCTTCATTTTTTTATGTTGGAAAACATTGAACTAATTATATATAGAGCAGGGGCGTAGCTCCCTTTAGGCAATGTAGGCACGTGTCTACACATTTTTTCTCAAAACGCTCCAAAATGCAGCTGCGGCGATAGACATCTGCGTAATGTATCGACTGATCCGGCCGACACATTCCGTCTTAGGGGGATAGATGTAAAGAGTAGTGATTCCTGAAACGGAAAATCCACAGGAGGCGAAAAGTGTCTATCCGGGTAGGCGTGTGTGGCATGCTTAGGCTGATCCGGGTCGATACTTTACGCGGAGTCCACAATGTTGATTTTATCACGAGACGGCCTACACATTGATTGCAAAGCTACACCCCTGAGGTTATATGAGTAGTACCATTCTAGTGTAACATTGACGCTGTGAGTTAATGCATGTTAATCCACATGTGTACGTGAAAATTATAATTGCATTGAACCGGATATTGTGTAACATAGATTAAAAGAAAATACAAATCATGCGTCATTGCTAAATAAATAGCCCTATTTGAGAAAGTATGTCTTTCAAATATTTAAACCATTTTTTAATACCGTCAGTATGTCAATGCCGTTCATCGAAACCTCAATATCTACCACATTCTAAACAACAGTTGTATTTATTTTATGTATTTTAACCGTACTGACAAAGTAAGGAACTATTACTCTGTTTGTACAGATAACTGTGGAGGGAGAAACGTTGATTGATTGGTTGATTTTAAAGTTTTAATGCCATATTTAATATTTTGTCAGTTATTTCACGGCGAACAGCAATCCTACTAATGTGTTTCTTGGCTTTCCAAGCATCTGGCTGCTTTTCAAAATAGACTGTTAGCCCTTTGGTGGACGAATGGCGCATGTCACAGTGCCTTTCTTAAACACCAGAAAAGATGTTGGCCGAGCTAAGATTCGAACTCGCAACCGCTGGATTTGTAGGCCGCGTCGCTACCGACTGAATAACCGGGGGAGAAACGTAATTTTAAACAAGAAATATCTTTAAAAATGATAAACAGCGATAATATTCAAAACAATCAGTAATTTTCCATAAATTATAAAATTTGCGCAATAATCTATGTGTTTACCAAAGGCTAATCGGCCATATCCATCCTGCTTCCGTTTCTATGAATAGATTATCAAGGCCGAGAATACACCACATGACTGGAGACTACGCGAGGCTCCCAAGAGGTGTATACGTTTTAATTGACGATAAATAACTGAAAACTTATATCAGGTTTCAAAAATAATTAATATTTTGCCCTTAAATATTATATTCCATACGTTTTCACTGATTTTTTTCACTGACATTTATTTCTTAAGGAAAACAATTAAAAGTTAGTATGCAGAACATTTCATTTTAAAACCTCATCTCATTAGTGCCTCTCTTAGGCTCGCCAACTTAACTATGAGCCAATCATAATACAATTCTTCGACATTATTCATTAAATACAACATTTGATTGGTCTACAATTTAGATCATTTGTTTAACATCTAGCTCAAAACTGACAGCTATCGCCGAAAAAAAGTGTTTCACAAATTGGTACCAGTCCTGAACGTTTCGATAGCATTCTCTATATATATATCTCTATGGTTGTCAATTACAGATGTTATTGTGTATCCGAAGTTATTGTAATGAGTATTGGTAATAGGCTATGACGGCACTCTACGAAATTCAACCTTAACTATTTGGCAAGAAGGTAGATCTAGATCAGATTTGGCATCTGTTTACCAAGATGAGATAATGCAAGACGTCATTGAGGTAGAACTATTGATAGTCTTCGACTGTTAAGGTGGAAACCTACCTTTGAAATAAAGGTCGTTTTATATGTCAAAAAGACGTTATTTCAAAGGTAAGATTCAACCTAAAAGTCTTTGTAATATACCATTTTAGATGTAGATAAATATTTACATTTTAAGTATATATATTTTTCCTGCTGTGAAATATAGTCGTAGAAAATTAGTTTCAAAATTCTTCCAACAGAAGATTTATTATTATCCAGCAATTGTTCTTATAAATTCCCTGTTAGATTGTTTGAAATCAATACTCTTTTCGAATATGTTTTGTTTAAGTCAGCTTAAATATTGAATCAAGTAGTTAAGGCTTAATACGTATCCCCCTTAACTTGTAATTTCATTGCATTCGATATTGTCCTAAAAGTGACATTACATAGTACAATTATACACTGTAATCATAATAAAAGCTGGTAATATATTTTATGGTTTTCGGAAATAATCCGGGGACCAGGAAATCGTTTGTTGATTCATACCGAGAACTAAATCGATGGCATTTACTGTTAGAGACACTTCTAACAGATCTGATTAACACGGCCGTTAATCCTCTCCCTCATACAGACGCTTTCTGGCGCCTCTGCAATAGACGACTTTTCAAAACATTGTGGCAAAAGGAGAAATTGCTCATGATGAGCAATTTCTCCTTTTACCACAGTGTTTTCAACTCTTTTCAGTAATTACACTTCCACTTTTAAAGGTATTCTATATTTTTGCCCAAACATTTTCAAAGTCGTCTGCTGCAGATGTGTTGTATGGGGGAAAGGGTTAATCCTTTCCTTAGGGTAGACGTATTTTCATGTACATAGAGCAGACGTTTTTTGGAAGTATTTAGGAAATCGGAGAAATTTCTAATACTGAACAAGTTGTCCTTTTCCGACAACGGTTTAACCTTTATTCAATTCATGTACTTGTTAATTTGTTCATATTCCTAGTAGGCATTATTTTGTCATATTTTACCTAGATGCTGTCGAATGCGTCTGTAGTCAGGAAATGGTTAATCGGTTGAAATTGGCCTACATTGTGAATACCATTATGATCAATTTTTTTTTTGCCACAACGATTTCGAGACTATTCAAGACTTGTTTCTATATTCATATTTATAGGAAATTTGTCAAAGTCGTCTGGTGTATGTCTAAAAAGATAATATTCAACTTTTGCGATTTCTTTATCACGCCAAAGTGATTGTTTTACCTTTGTATATTGACATTTGCATGCAATCCTTGATGGCGTTAAATCAATTGATCGTATGTTCCGTTTGAACCGTTGCATGATGCAAACACATCAAGACAAGTTTAATAACAAAGATATATATCAAACTGACCATGTTGCCGCTTAATCATGCGACTTTTCAATTTACATGGAATATATCAAACAAGATATCAAACAAGATATCAAACAAGATATCAAACAATATATCAAACAACAAGATATCAAACAAGATATCAAACAAGATATCAAACAAGATATCAAACAAAACGTAGTGAATAACAGATGCTGCTAAGAACCAACTGTTTTGAATTGGCATGTTGTCTTGTTTGCTAAGCTTGTCTATATCATAGTGAGAATATACAACAAACATCCAAATGCATGCTGTCTTGTTTGCTAAGCTTGTCTATATCATAGTGAGAATATACAACAAACATTCAAATGCATGTTGTCTTGTTTGCTAAGCTTGTCTATATCATAGTGAGAATATACAACAAACATACAAATGCATGCTGTCTTGTTTGCTAAGCTTGTCTATATCATAGTGAGAATATACAACAAACATCCAAATTCATGTTGTCTTGTTAGCTAAGCTTGTCTATATCATAGTGAGAATATACAACAAACATCCAAATGCATGTTGTCTTGTTTGCTAAGCTTGTCTATATCATAGTGAGAATATACAACAAACATCCAAATGCATGTTGTCTTGTTTGCTAAGCTTGTCTATATCATAGTGAGAATGTACAACAAACATCCAAATGCATGTTGTCTTGTTTGCTAAGCTTGTCTATATCATAGTGAGAATATACAACAAACATCCAAATGCATGTTGTCTTGTTTGCTAAGCTTGTCTATATCATAGTCAAAATATACAACAAACATCCAAATGCATGTTGTGATACCTCACAGCAATCGGGACGTTTATTGTTCTAATGTTATAACTCATCTAAAATAAATATGACGAGAACAATGGCGTTACACGGTATTGGGTGTTAACAGTTGTCGATGGGACTTTCAGAGGGCCAGATTAGGAATAGTTGTTGCTTCCTAGATACCTGTTAGCACTCATTACAACTATAGTATGGGTATCTTTTGAGTACCAACATAATAGGTTTTTGAGGTCAAATATGGTTTTTAAAACCCGCAAAAGCTCCCTTCTCTAGAGCTTTCGAAACCAGGACATCTAGTAAGAGAGGTCGACGCTCTTTCATTGTAACACTGTCTATAAATCTGAATACACTAAATGGTCTTAAATTGTTTAGAATTGTCAAGATCTGCATAATACAGTATCTGCTAAAAGGCCGGAAACATTTCTCAGAACAACATAATCACCGCATTGTGAAAATTGACCAGCAGGACTAAGCGATCAGTGAATATGCAGATCAGATGGCCTGTATTAAGGGTCTAAACAGGCGTTAAAGCTCACAGTAAACGTTATGTCACAAGCAGCACTGGAACAACTGCAGTATGACAAATAAATGTTGTAAAAACATGCAATTCGATCATAATCACCCATTATTCCAGACTCATATGATTGATAATGTTCAGGTTCGTTAAAGCGATGCGTCTGATCTGAATATTGTATATTGTATCACATTAAGACTGTTTTCTCAAAGATTGAGACACAGAGGGTGACCTTTGTCGAACGTGACTGCACAAATAAGAAATCTCCCAAATGACAAAATATCTGGATGCGCAGACACGAGCCCGTATCAGTGAGGTTTGATTTAATATGTACCGCTATTTCCCAAATGAATAAGCGTGTTTGGCGTATGGAGGAGTAAATCAATTTGTAATTTCTCCAGAAAATTGAAATAACGTTCACACATAAGAGGGTTTATCTTTCATACTTCTCCTAAATCAAAAAATGAAATTGTTATAATTGGCATGCGATACAACATAGAGGCCATTGTAATTTACACCAATTTCAACAATGCTTCAAGTTTGAAGCACTATATGAACCTGTTGTGTAAACGCCTATATGAGACTTATAAATTTAGCCCTCAACAGTTTTTTCCCTCCGAACAACATTCGACAAATTGTATTGTCGCTCGAATACGTCAATGTCACCCAGATACGGTATCTATCATCTTTAACCCTTTACCACTTGTAGATGCATCAAACGCAGACGACTTTTGAAAACATAGAAGCAATATGAGAAATTGCTCATGATCTCCTTTTACCACTTTATTTTCAACTCTATTCAGTAAGTAGTCTTTCATTGGTGGAGATTTTCTAAAGTTTTGTTAAGATGTTTTCAACGTCTTCTGCTCCTGATGTATTGTATGTGGGAAAGGGTTACGTTCTCTTATGCTACACTCCACACCATCCGAGTAGGCTAATACTGAGACCGTGTGCTTACTGCTCATTGATTGGCTATGAGAGCACCTCGACAAGTAACCAAACCCTAGAAAACATTCAGCGTATAACAATGACGATTCTATCTACACGATTGCTTCAGGATAAGGATTCAAGTACTATTAGATATAATTGTCCATTCGTTTGAAAATAACTAAAATGCTTAGATGAATATTTCTATTACGTCTACCGATTTATAGTTACAAATTGACCTCGTATAAGCTTGAATTACAGGGTAATGGGATGTACTGCCTAACCACCGACGGCGGTTAAAATTTCTTGAAACAATTATGTTCAGTAAATAACGATTTATACACCATTAACAAGCGAAACGCTAGAATATAAACACCAACTTTTTTCTAGAGTGTACGCTTGATGGCATTTAAAGCGTTCATTTTTAACTCCAATCCCATTATAAGTTACATTGAAGTTAGCTTACCATCATACGCTTTTGATCGCAAAACAGAAAAATAAAATGACATATCGATATTTTTGATAGCTTTTCTTTACATCACGCCATAATGACGTACCTTTAACAGAAATAATGAATGGTTACCTTTAGGCAACGGCTTCATAATTACAAGGCAAAGTCAGTTCTGAACAAAACAATTATTTTCCATATAACAGAGGCAGGATGTTGGATTATAACTCATGCGAAAACGCAGTGTGTTTAAAAAGTATGAGAACATGAAATAATAAATGGTAATGTAAACGTTTAGTAACAACCATTCTATTCTTGGAGACAGTTATATTTAATGCCACACATGTGCTTGATGGTGTACGCCTTTGTACTAGAGATAGTAAGCAGCTTATATTTCCATTACTAAAGACATTTTTTGTGGTGCTTTTGTTAAACACGGATTTGTCTTGAAACACAAACGGGGTTTAATACCTCTTATGCTAATAAGTAAACATCTAAATATGGATTGGTTCCCATAATTAGGTCGCCGCGTCCTCTTTAAAAGGTAACCAGTTTAGTAATCAGTATCCACAGTTGCAACCGTCATGGTATATATTGACACATCACATTGAAGACAGTAGCTCTGAGCCAATATCTTGTGTTCTAAAGGTCCACAGTTCGTTCATGTGAGAACGGTGCCAATATTCTGGTTCTTCCAACATGATTGCAGTGAGTTGTCGTAGAAGAGTACTTACAGAGTGATATATATATATATATATATATACATATATCAGTTGCACAATTGTGCTTTAGAGGAAATGCGTTAAGATAATTAAGTCTTTATATAAACTAAACATCGGAGCAGAGTTCGTTATTCATCGCCAAAATGATAATTAATTTCTTCTAATACAACTCAGACGTATTTTTTTTTTTTAAGAATATTCATTTAAACTTGTGTAGTTATTTCATGATTGTTAAACACAAATTTAAAACAGCCCAACATATCAGATGTCTTTATCGATCCATCTGTCAGTTTCGTTCTTTTTAGACCTTAACTCTTTTGGCGCCAAAGGCAATATTTTGCTTTTTGTAAACAATGCAGATTCAGGTGAGTCAGCTCGTAACGAGCTGTCTCACCTGAAACCTGCATTGTTTGGCTGTGAGTATATTCCAAAAATCCTATACCATGAAAATAGAGTCGTCCGAGTTTGAACATGGAAGAGTCTACTTTAAACAATTCGGCGCTGAAAGGGTTAAGCAGAACAAAAAAACATAACGAGATTTTACATTACAATTTTGGTATCAAATAAGTCGAGGTAAGTGTTCTTTACAACTATTTTTAATCACCGTCTTGGAACTCATATTGACAATTTCCCATATGTAAAGCAATGTCCCCCTTTTGCCTCAATAGTTTCAATTATATATAATAACTCTTCTTTATTTGTAGAGATATGTCTTGTTCTGTCCAAACTATTTCAAAGTCGTCTGCTACAAATGTGCTGTATATGGGAAAGGTTTAATACCTGCGGGTATAAGCCTCCTTGATAGTCAACAGGAAGTTACCGCGGTTTTCCCTGGAGTTTCCTATGATAAAGGTATAGTCTAAACGGACGTGTTACAGATGACGTCTTTGGAACGGGCTACAGTACATATCGTGACATTATTTGTGAAATAACGATATTTCAACTAGAAAGAATTCAATTAGTTCGAGGGAATCATGTGATGCCTTTTCCGTTAGTATCGTTATATTGTATTTACCCTTACTTTGCTGAATTTCTGCAAACTTGCATAAGTATCAGTGATTGCAATTAGGTTCTTGTATATTAATTCAGCAGTCCTTTAAAACTCATTGAATATACATGTAGGTTATATCTGTAGCGGACTGCATTTGTTTCATAATAAGAACCGTTCCGCGAGAAAACCAACATTGTGGACTCTGCGTAAAGTATCGACCCGGATCAGCCTAAGCATGTCGCGCAGGCTAACCCGGACAGACACTTTTCGCCTCCTGTTGATTTTCTGCTTCAGAAATCATTATTCTATCTATCCCCCCTTAGACGGAATGTGTCGGCCGGATCAGTCTGCGCGGACAGCGCATGCTGATCTGGTCGATACATTACGCAGATATATTGATATGAGCCGTTCCGCGAGAAAACCAACATTGCGGACTCTGCGTAAAGTATCGACCCGGATAAGCCTAAGCATGCCGCACAGGCTAAGACAGACACTTTTCGCCCCCTGTGGATTTTCTGTTTCATGAATCATTGATCTATATATCTTTTCCACTGAGACGGAATGTGTCGGCCCGGATCAGCCTGCGCGGACTTCATAATGTAGGTTTTCTCTTGGAATGGTTCATATGCTTTCAATACCCGTCTTTAGCTGTGGCAGATGTGCACAGGTTTCGTATTTTAAAGTAAGTACTTCTGTTATTCATAGATGGTTATTCAATTAGAAATACCAATCTTCACTTTAGGCCCTGTATAAACAAAAAGGACTATGACATACTATAAGTTGTTCAAATGACATTAAGCGGTAGCTCAGTCGGTAGCAACGTGAGCTGTCAATCTAGGGGTTGTGAGTTCGAATCCCGGCTCGGCCAACTTTCTTTCCGACGGTTGACAAAAGTCAGTGCGACATGCGTCATTCGTCTTCCACCAATGGGCTTAGTCTATGTGGAAAAGCAGCCAGTTGCTTGGGAAGATTGTTGTGTGAAGAACTGGTGTGAGAAAATCAGGAAATGCGTGAGTAGGTGAACTGGCCGACGTGATATAACTGAGAAATTGTTAAAAACGGCGTTAAATCCTAATCAATCAATCAATCAAATGACATTAAAGTGTGACTGATGAAGAGGCATTAATCGTCAGTACATGGCAAAGGTTTCATGTTTAAAGCGATAAGTAGATTAGTGAAAATCGTTTTTGTAGCGCACAAATATCCGGTTCTGTATTGTTCCTTTTGTGATAACAAACGACCATAATAGCCGAGTCTGGCGAATATGGGTATTGTTGCATCTCCGTTTTGGTATGAGATAAAATATCATATGAGGTAAACACGCGGTGCGTTCAATAAATGTTAACGTTAGTTAATGTTAATGAATTCTTTGATAAAATTAAAGCTGCAATGGCGTATCTGAAATATTTGTTATTGATGAATTCGGAATCTTAAGCAAAACTAACGTTTACTGAATGCACGCGCTATATCTGTCACATTGATTAAGTTGCACGCAGGGTTGTTTAAAATAAAGTAAGTCTTTGTTTAGTGTAGCCTCATCCCTATCGAATGGGCCGATCATCTAGAACAGTGAAAATGTGAAAAACGTGTTCTTACAACATATTTCTGTTCGATTCCTATCATTTCCGTCATGCACATGACTCCCAAACATTCGGTATCATTAGTCATCCTTTATATCGCTTAATTCCAGAAACTGATTTCATCAGTAGTCTTTTATGATAATCTCTACCAAATTAGTTTGTGCTACGTAGTGATGCACAAGTAACCGTCTATGAAGATAGAGATAAAGCTGCACGAAAGTGTAATCTTTGTTCGTGGTTTGCATTGTTTGTAAACGTTGTTAAGGGTAATGGATGTATGCGTAGCGGCTCGTATAGCGGCATGCTGTTTAACTAATGTCTGTATTATTTGTTCATGCTAGTGCACATGTCCTCTTTGATTTAAACTGTCCGTATTCAAATACTCATTGAGCGACCATTCAAGTCAATATACGCGAACGCTTTTTGAAGTAGATGATCCGTAAGTATCATTCGTCATGTTGCGTGTGTCAGTAACTCAAACACAGAACACCGGTCATGTCATGCAAAGGTTCCGTGATGGACATGATTAACATTTTGTGTTAAAGCTTCTTCGCGAGGACATGTTCTGGTATCCTCTCTATGCAGCATACATCGAATATTGGTAGCACTTAAGTCTTAGTCCTTTTAAAATATAACCATTTACACGTTACTAAACTGAAGTTACTGAACGGTCTACAAACGTTGTTTGTAAAATACACACGCTTGGTTAAATCGTTCAGGCTATCAGCAATTATTGCCAAATGATGCAAAAGGAGAGAGAACAAATTCTAAGGGACTTAAGAAGTCAAATTACTTCGGAATCGATAACAAAGGAACGAGACGAAACATTAGAGACGAGTCTTATAAAAACAAGTGCCTATTGCAAGTTATATCATTGAAGGTTCTCGTACATTATGGCATACTTACTACCATTGGAATCGATCGAAACAACGACATTGCCAAAAAGAGATCATTGACTAAACGAATTGAATTAGTATTATGATATCAACACAACACGCTGATGTATATCGTATAGCTGCCACCTTAATGTATATTTTATCAACATAAGATAACAAATATGTTTTGGCATCAGTGAACACGGAACACTCAGGTGGTACTAATATACCTAGAACTACATTGTTTTACAAAAATAGAGTCGCGGTTGTAATTACTTGTACAGCATTGACATACACATGATACAGTAATTTACACTTTCAAATATACAACACTTCTGTAACAGACGCTTTCGAAAAAGATAAAAACCATCGTAGATACATAGAAAACAAACTCCATAAATAAATATAGTATTACTTAATATATATAAAATATCGAGGCAAATGCAGATTTAAGTTCATCTGCGGCAGATGCATCAATATTTTATTTTTCAAAGTGGTTATAACCTTTCTAAGTGAACCATCCCAATCCATTAGGTCTATTTACTATGCCATTACCCAAATACATTAAAGTTGGTTTCGTGACAAAATACCGAACAAAGAGCTATTTCTCTCTACACAAAGTGTAATTATGTTCGTCTAAATTATAGTGTGCTTGTTACATTCATCTATTCTTTGATAACAAACCTCAGATTGCTTAAGGTAGCTTCGCGATTGCGAAATTCTCTTAAATAATCGACTTTTGTGGAACTGGCATTATTTTGATAGAAGTAACATTTTCCGGTCCATTCAAATTAATCCGAATAGAAACCGTTTTCCAGAAGTATCTTAAGAGTATCTGACTTAACTTTTTCAGCGCCAATGGCAATATTGAGAATTTTGCAAACAAAACAGATTCAGGCGAGTCAGCTGGTAACGAGCTGTCTCACCTGAAATCAGCATTGTTTGCCTTTTAGTTGAAATTGAAGAGTTTATCTTAAATAATTCGGCGAGGAATGAGTTAATGGTGAATAGGGCAAAGTCATAATAGTCTGTGTGGATGCATTAGGTTGATATTCACACAGCATACCTCATATGTCATAATAGTCTGTGTGAATGCATTAGGTTGATATTCACACAGCATACCTCATATGTCATAATACTCTGTGTGGATGCATTTAGGTTGATATTCACACAGCATACCTCATATGTCATAATACTCTGTGTGGATGCATTTAGGTTGATATTCACACAGCATACCTCATATGTCATAATACTCTGTGTGGATGCATTAGGTTGATATTCACACAGCATACCTCATATGTCATAATAGTCTGTGTGAATGCATTAGGTTGATATTCACACAGCATACCTCATATGTCATAATACTCTGTGTGGATGCATTAGGTTGATATTCACACAGCATACCTCATATGTCATAATAGTCTGTGTGAATGCATTAGGTTGATATTCACACAGCATACCTCATATGGCATAATACTCTGTGTGGATGCATTAGGTTGATATTCACACAGCATACCTCATATGTCATAATAGTCTGTGTGAATGCATTAGGTTGATATTCACACAGCATACCTCATATATCATAATACTCTGTGTGGATGCATTAGGTTGATATTCACACAGCATACCTCATATGTCATAATACTCTGTGTGGATGCATTAGGTTGATATTCACACAGCATACCTCATATGTCATAATACTCTGTGTGGATGCATTAGGTTGATATTCACACAGCATACCTCATATGTCATAATACTCTGTGTGGATGCATTTAGGTTGATATTCGCGCAGCACAGCTCATATGTCATAATAGTCTGTGTGGATGCATTTAGGTTGATATTCGCACAGCACAGCTCATAGTCATGATAGTCTGTATGGATGCATTTAGGTTGATATTCGCGCAGCACCGCTCATATGTCATAATAATCTGTATGGATGCATTAGGTTGATATTCACACAGCACAGCTCATATGTCATAATAGTCTGTATGGATACATTTAGGTTGATATTCGCAAAGCACAGCTCATATGTCATAATGGTCTGTGTGGATGCATTTAGGTTGATATTCGCACAGCACAGCTCATAGTCATGATAGTCTGTATGGATGCATTTAGGTTGATATTCGCGCAGCACCGCTCATATGTCATAATAATCTGTATGGATGCATTAGGTTGATATTCACACAGCACAGCTCATATGTCGTAATAGTCTGTGTCAATGCATTTAGGTTGAGATTCGCACAACACAGCTCATATGTCATAATAGTCTGTGTGGATGCATTTAGGCTGATATTCGCACAGCACAGCTCATATGTCATAATGGTCTGTATGGATGCATTTAGGTTGATATTCGCACAGCATACCTCATATGTCATAATAGTCTGTATGGATGCATTTAGGCTGATATTCGCACAGCACAGCTCATATGTCATAATAGTCTGTATGGATGCATTTAGGCTGATATTCGCACAGCACAGCTCATATGTCATAATGGTCTGTATGGATGCATTTAGGTTGATATTCACACAGCACAGTTCATATGTCATAATAGTCTGTATGGATACATTTAGGTTGATATTCACACAGCATACCTCATATGTCATAATAGTCTGTGTGGATGCATTTAAGTTGATATTCACACAGCATACCTCATATGTCATAATAGTCTGTGTGGATGCATTTAGGTTGATATTCACACAGCACAGTTCATATGTCATAATAGTCTGTATGGATACATTTAGGTTGATATTCGCGCAGCACAGCTCATATGTCATAATAGTCTGTGTGGATACATTTAGGTGGATATTCGCGCAGCACAGCTCATATGTCATACTAGTCTGTATGGATACATTTAGGTTGATATTCGCGCAGCACAGCTGATATGTCACAATAGTCTGTTTAGATACATTTAGGTTGATATTCGCGCAGCACAGCTCATATGTCATAATAGTCTGTGTGGATACATTTAGGTTGATATTCGCGCAGCACCGCTCATATGTCATAATAGTCTGTATGGATACATTTAGGTTGATATTCGCGCAGCACAGCTCATATGTCATAATAGTCTGTGTGGATACATTAAGGTTGATATTCGTGCAGCACCGCTCATATGTCATAATAGTCTGTATGGATACATTTAGGTTGATATTCGCGCAGCACAGCCATATGTCATAATAGTCTGTGTGGATACATTTAGGTTGATATTCGCGCAGCACCGCTCATATGTCATAATAGTCTGTCAGGATACATTTAGGTTGATATTCGCGCAGCACAGCTCATATGTCATAATAGTCTGTATGGATACATTTAGGTTGATATTCGCGCAGCACATCTCATATGTGATAATAGTCTGTGTGGATGCATTTAGGTTGATATTCGCGCAGCACAGCTCATATGTCATAATAGTCTGTTTGGATGCATTTAGGTTGATATTCGCACAGCATACCTCAAATATCATAATGGTCTGTGTGGATGCATTTAGGTTGATATTCGCACAGCACAGCTCATATGTCATAATAGTCTGTGTGGATGCATTTAGGCTGATATTCGCACAGCACAGCTCATATGTCATAATGGTCTGTGTGAATGCATTAGGTTGATATTCGCAAAGCACAGCTCTTAAATCATAATAGTCTGTGTGGATGCATTTAGGTTGATATTCTCACAGCTCATATGCCTTAATATTCTGTGTGGATGCATTTAGGTTGATATTCGCGCAGCACCGCTAATATGTCATTATAGTCTGTGTGGATACATTTAGGTTGATATTCGCGCAGCACCGCTCATATGTCATAATAGTCTGTATGGATGCATTTAGGTTGATATTCGCACTGCACAGCTCATATGTCATAATAGTCTGTATGGATACATTTAGGTTGATATTCGCGCAGCACCGCTCATATGTCATAATAGTCTTTATGGATGCATTTAGGTTGATATTCGCACAGCACAGCTCATATGTCATAATAATCTGTATGGATGCATTTAGGTTGATATTCGCGCAGCACCGCTAATATGTCATTATAGTCTGTGTGGATACATTTAGGTTGATATTCGCGCAGCACCGCTCATATGTCATAATAGTCTGTATGGATGCATTTAGGTTGATATTCGCACTGCACACCTCATATGTCATAATAGTCTGTATGGGTACATTTAGGTTGATATTCGCGCAGCACCGCTCATATGTCATAATAGTCTGTATGGATGCATTTAGGTTGATATTCGCACAGCACAGCTCCTATGTCATAATAATCTGTATGGATGCATTTAGGTTGATATTCGCACAGCACAGCTCATATGTCATAATAGTCTGTATGAATGCATTTAGGTTGATATTCGCACAGCACAGCTCATATGTCATAATAGTCTGTGTGGATGCATTTAGGCTGATATTCGCAAAGCACAGCTCATATGTTATAATAGTCTGTATGGATGCATTTAGGTTGATATTCGCACAGCACAGCTCATATGTCATAATAGTCTGTATGGATGCATTTAGGTTGGTATTCGCACAGTACACCTCATATGTCATAATAGTCTGTGTGGATGCATTAGGTTGATATTCGCAAAGCACAGCTCATATGTCATAATAGTCTGTGTGGATGCATTTAAGTTGATATTCGCACAGCACAGCTCATATGTCATAATAGTCTGTGTGGATGCATTTTAGGTTTATATTCGCACAGCATACCTCATATGTCATAATAGTCTGTGTGGATGCATTTAGGCTGATATTCGCGCAGTACAGCTCATATGTCATAATGGTCTGTGTGGATGCATTTATGTTGATATTCGCACAGCACCGATCATATGTCATAATAGTCTGTGTGGATGCATTTAGGTTGATATTCGCGCAGCACAGTTCATATGTCATAATAGTCTGTATGGATACATTTAGGTTGATATTCGCACAGCACAGCTCATATGTCATAATAATCTGTATGGATGCATTTAGGTTGATATTCTCGAAACACACCTCATATGTCATAATAGTCTGTGTGGATGCATTTAGGCTGATATTCGCACAGTACAGCTCATATGTCATAATAGTCCGTGTGGATACTTTTAGATTGATATTCGCACAGCACACCTCATATGTCATAATAGTCTGTGTGGATGCATTTAGGTTGATATTCGCGCAGCAAAGATCAAAGTCATAATGGTCTGTGTGGATGCATTTAGGTTGATATTCGCACAACACAGCTCATATGGCATAATAGTCTGTATGAATGCATTTAGGTTGGTATTCGCAAAGCACAACTCATATATCAGAATAGTCTGTTTGGATGCATTTAGGTTGATATTCTCACAGCTCGTATGTCTTAATATTCTTTGTGGATGCATTTAGGTTGATTTTCGCACAGCACAGCTCATATGTCATAATAGTCTGTGTAGATGCATTTAGTTTGATATTCGGACAGCACAGCTCATATGTCATAATAGTCTGTGTGGATGCATTTAAGTTGATATTCGCACAGCACAGCTCATATGTCATAATAGTCTGTGTAGATGCATTTAGGTTGATATTCGGACAGCACAGCTCATATGTCATAATACTCTGTGTGGATGCATTTAGGTTGATATTCTCACAGCACAGCTCATATGTCATAATTGTCTGTGTAGATGCATTTATGCTGATATTCGCACAGCATAGCTCAAAGTAATAATATTCTGTGTGGATGCATGTATGCTGATATTCGCACAGCACAGCTCAAAGTCATAATATTTTGTGTGGATGCATTTAGGTTGATATTCGCACAGCACAGCCCATATGTCATAATAGTATGTGTGGATGCATTTAGGTTGATATTCGCACAGTACAGCTCATATGTCATAATAGTCTGTGTGAATGCATTAAGGCTGATATTCGTACTGCATACCTCATATGTCATAATAGTCTGTATGGATGCATTTAGGTTGATATTCGCACAGCACATCTCATATGTCATAATAGTCTGTGTGGATGCATTTAGGTTGATATTCACACAGCACAGCTCATATGTCATAATAGTCTGTATGGATGCATTTAAGTTGATATTCACACAGCACAGCTCATATTTCATAATAGTCTGTGTGGATGCATTTAGGTTGATATTCGCACAGTACAGCTCATATGTCATAATAGTCTGTATGGATGCATTTAAGTTGATATTCACACAGCACAGCTCATATTTCATAATAGTCTGTGTGGATGCATTTAGGTTGATATTCGCACAGCACAGCTCATTGTCATAATAGTGTGTGTTGATGCATTTAGGTTGATATTCGCACAGTACAGCCCATATTGTGTTTATATTATCCTTATATATACTTTTCAGACAAAATAAATATAAATTGATACCTTCGAGAGGCGTTTAAATTACTATTCTAAAAGTAGACATATAACGCACCCCACCATCGCATATTATGTAGGCGTCACATAATCTTTTCCCTGCTCCGGTTTATTCTGGTATTTTGTTTCTTTTTAAATACAATATTTTCTATGAATAAAAGGATATTTTTATCAAAATTAGAACTATAATATAAAAGTATTCGGTTTAAAAGTGATTTCTACCATAATATTAAATTGAATAAACGGATAAAATTTAGAGATGTCAAGTGTTGACCTGCTCGAAATACTTGACCGCCAGGGAACGGGACGGAACATCGCTATTGTGAAATTCTCCGAAATCTTCTTCTATGAAAATATTTTGCCGATTTCAAAATAAGTATTGTTCCTTGGGATAACTTCTTCGGGATTTATGGAAGCCATATTGAGTTGTAAAAAACCTGGCGGCCTGTGGTTGGGCGTTTTTGCATCTTCATATATGTATTCATACGAAAGTATCAGACTGGTTTTCAAATAATTGTGCGGAACCATTCTCTGGGTGATTCCTTCAATCAATGTTGATTGGTCGAAAAGCATGGCCACCAGGTGCTGAGCTGTTTTATCCGTTATGCCCAGAGTGTAAGATTTAGAAACAATATCTCTAAAGAAAATACATGTCTGATTTTGAAATACTAACCGATACATTTACACAGATAACACGGGGTTGTGAATTTCGCAATGTGGCAGGCGTCTTGTGTTATCTAACTCAAATGAGTAATTGTGGTGTGTTCTGTGGTTGGCATGATATGTCACATTAAACAATCAGATGAGAGATTCAGGGCCATTATTGCCCTCTTGTCTCAAATACAGAATACACCCAGCTCCTACCTTGTAACCGACTTCCACTGGAGTTTAGCGTTGTTGAGAACTCCCAAAAATCGATTGTTTAAAAAATGGTATTGTTGTATAATTCAGTTTGGTACTGACAAGGTTTAAAGTTCAAGATGACACTTCATGGAAAAAGCAAAAGCGTATTTCTTGTGGTTTCACAATATGAGCCGTCTTGCGAGAAAACCAACTTTGTGGACATTGCGTAAAGTATTGAGCCGGATCAGCCTAAGCATACCGCGCAGGCTTACCCGGCTATACACTTTCACCTCCTGTGGATTTTCTGTTTCAGGAATCATTACTTTATACCTCTATCACCCTTAGACGGAATGTGTCGGCCGGATCAGTCTGCGCGGACTGCACAGGCTGATCTAGGTCGATACATTACGCAGATTCCATAATATTGGTTTTCTCGCGGGACGGCTCATATTTTGATTTAAGAATGTCAAAACGGAGAGAAAATGAAAATAATAAAAATGGGTAATTTTGAAACAGCAACCACGTCTCTTGTGATAAACAAAAAGGTCATTGATTCGATTTCACTGGGAGTTTGGTTAAAATGTGGGATCTGCCCAAACATTTAGCCAAATACTGGTACAGTATCAAGACATCAGTTATGAAAAATGATTAAAATTATTTGTAAACTATTTGATTGATTGTTTGCTGTTATACACCGCTTTCAACATTTTATTAGTTATCACGGCGTTTCCTTGATATGTTACCAGTACTACTGTTCAATTTATCCTGACAACAGCCAGTCAGCCGTAATGCTGACGCCGAAACCCTGCGTGCCGAGAAGGATAGCCTTCCAAGACCTTTTAAAAGTATTTGCTCCTTAATTCGTAATTCGTTCGAGCTTCCTTCACAATCGCTGAAATAAAGATACGTTTTAATTTAAATGAAACGCGTAGCTACAAGCACTTTGTCCTTCGTATTTGCGCGCATTTTAAAATCCACCTAAAGTTGCCGATTTAATCAAGAGCAAATTAAATCCTATCTCCTTTGTAGGATGGATGGACCGGAAAAAAGCCAAGATAAGAGAGCTTTGTTTCATTTAATTACATACTTAAGCCTTCGATAGTTCGTAAATAAGGGAAGAGAAAAGAAGACGTGAGTGTCATTTACGATTTCGGTGGTAAAACGGATTTTCTGGGAGTGTGTGTTCCATTTGATATCACCTTCGGGAAGCAGTATCGATTCGTCGTAACGGTTATTTCTTTCTCCTGTCAGTTTGTCTAACCTTAGGTTTTTGACAATGTAAAGATAATTAGCCATGTTTCAGGAAAAAACCCAACCATAGCGTAGTTATGACAAGTGTAGCTAATGATCTGACTGCACAATTAATTAATTTAATCCATTGTGCTCTCTTGGCAGCTCTTGGTAGACCCACTCTGGTCGTAAATGCACACGGATGGCTTTTATAGAGCTTAGCACATGTACACTGTATTGTAACGTGTTACTTTAATTGATAAACTATCCAGTTCTGTTTCTATTTGAACCCGTCCTTAGTGAGAGGCTTTTTGAAAACATAGTGACAAAAGAAGAAATTGCACAAAACGTGCAAATTTCTCCTTTTTGCCACAATATATTCCACACTTTTTGTCATAGGTCATCCATTCAATAATAGAGATTTCGTACAATTTGACATTTCTGTACAGTAGGAGCAGCTCAGCATATCAATCCATCAATGTGGACATTTACTCTGTCTTATCACAAACAACACGCGACGACTTCTACCAAGCGTGTACATAGATGAATAGTGTGTATCTTCATTAGATCGAACGGGTGCAAAGACTGATCTTCATCAACACTGTTCGCAAAACGTAACTTTTCTCGTGAGCGGGTTTCTTTCTTTTACGGCATAAACTAATGGTTAATTATATTTCTTCGTCACTATATGAGCGAAAATATTCTTTCGTTCATTTAAAATGAATCAAATTCTCACCCAAAATATAAGACAAGGCTGCAACTTGGGAAAAGTTAATCGTTTATGTCCATCAATTCTTATATTTTGCTTATGTTTAAGTAAGCGGACTAGGGCCGGGTGTTTATCGGAAATTACTAACACTAGAAAAAATGGGTGCTTTAATAAGTGTTTGCTTCACAGACTTTAATACTTTATCAGATGAGAACATAGAGAAGTTTGCCGATATTCCAGCTTAAATAAAACCTGGTCCACCGGAACTATATCAATATGAATACGGAGACGACTGTCTCGACTCGATTGCTCCGTTTAATCGGACCGCGTCTGTGGAATGGGGACCATAATGATATTTGCCTCAGACCCAACGGACATGTATGCGTATACTTGTATCACTGTGTTAGGTATCTCATACATCATGTTAGACGTAATTGTCTCATTGTTTTAGTTTACATTTCAAAATGTTATTTTTTTAATATTTATATTTGTTGATGTTTTGTTTAAGCGCCCAAAACGACCAACGATGTCGACCAACGATGTCGACCGACCTTAGAACTCCATTCATTCATTCCAGGAACTATTTTGAGCATGTTGAAATAAAACATAAGTCAATGTAGTCGCACATATATATATGCATCGCTTGACACAAATATATCTGTAGTCCCAGTAATTATGTGTATATGATCCTGTTACGCAGTTTTATTAAGACCCGAATATACCCGACGCGACTACAGTACTATGACTATCATGTACGCAGGAAGTGAACAATTAGTCAGGTTACACATCACACCTTAAACCTTTCACGTGAATCTTCACCCATTTCCCTCATACGACAATTCTACAGAAGAAGACTTTGAACATATTTTGTTTAAAAATAGAAATTCTCTATAATTGAATGAATGACCTATGACTAAAAGTGGAAAACATTGTGGCAAAATGAGAAATTGCTCGTTTTGAGCAATTTCTACTATTGTCACTATGTTTTCACAAAGCCGTCTGCTGCAGAGGCGTAAAAAAGGGTCTATATGAGGAAAAGGGTGAATACACACCAGGATGCATACATAAACATTGCTCTAGGACAACCACACTGTAGATGTAGGTGCTTATCACCATTCACGCATTTCCCGCAGTATAATCATAATTAGCACTTGTCGAGAAACTGTCACTAAAGATGTTTACGAAATTCGGACAAACAGCTGGCATTTTGATAAGATTTAATAGAAGGGCAAACAAAGGTTTATCTAAAATAGTTTCTACAGAAAGCGCTGGTAGAACAGTACGAATATATTCTAAACTCACTGAACCTTTCGTGAAGACTCTCGGCAATTATACAGGTTACGTCAAAGGAGGCAGAACGAATTATGAGTAACTTACGGAGGAAATATCTGTGAGAACATAATAACAGAGGCAAACCGCATCAGAAGATTCACACAACCTTTTCCACAGGACTATGATAATCAACAGTGTACATATTTGGCAGTGTTTATATGTATGGGTATAGTTATGGTGGATGGTAATAACTTACATAACTCATTGTACATCCCTACAGCGTCCAAACAGAATAGTACAGGAACGGCCAATGATTTTGTATTGCACACATATTACCAATTACATGTACGTCAATGTTCGTAGATATGTAAGAAAGACAGACCGTGACGAAAGGGTTTATCAAACTCTTCATATGTCTGCATCGGGTTTCACAGATCTATGTCAAGGGCGTAGCTCCCTTTAGGCACTAGGCACGTGCCTACACATTTTTTCTCAAATATCCGCGCAGACTGATCCGGCCGACACATTCCGTCTTAGGGGGATAGATATATAGAGTAGTTATTCCTGAAACAGAAAATCCACAGGAGGCGAAAAGTGTCTATCCGGGTAGGCCTGTGTAGCATGCTTAGGCTGATCCAGGTCGATACTTTACGCAGAATCCACAATGTTGATTTTCTCACGAGACGGCCTACACATTGATTATTGCAAAGCTACGCCCCTGTATGTAGGAACCTAATCTAATAGCTGTATAGTCAACTCGGTGCGTTGGACAATATATAGCAATGTATTTAACATAGACGTGTCGCAAGAGCTTTCAATGTGTTAGAAAGACCGTTAAACATTGCAGCTGAGCATTCCACAAGTTAACATGATGCTCTAGTTTTCGACAATCAGCAAAGCCGTCTCCGATATTTTTATATATGTATTAGTCCAATTGAAAACCATTATAAGTTACACCATTACATGAATCTAGTGAGTTATACTAATATGTATCACCAGCATGTGTATCTTACCTGTCGCTACACGGATGACAGCGGGAAGGAAACACTACACATTGATTAGTGCATGATATAACCCATTTAGTTTAAACAAGCTTTAAGCTTATAAGAATCACGCTCGATGTCTGCTTCCTGGAGAAATAACCAGTACTCGCGTCGGTTTGTGGAAAAAATCCCACAGGTAGAACCAGCTCATCACTGAATGGAACCCGAGATAAAACCCGGGATGGAACCCGGGATGTAACCCGGGATGGAACCCGGGATGTAACCCGGGATGGAACCCGGGATGGAACCCGGGATGGAACCCGGGATGGAACCCGGGATGGAACCCGGGATGTAACCCGGGATGGAACTCGGGATGGAACTCGGGATGTTACCCGGGATGTAACCCGGGATGGAACCCGGGATGGAACCCGGGATGGAACCCGGGATGGAACCCGGGATGGAACCCGGGATGGAACCCGGGATGGAACCCGGGATAGAACCCGGGATGTAACCCGGGATGGAACTCGGGATGTTACCCGGGATGTAACCCGGGATGGAACCCGGGATGGAACCCGGGATGGAACCCGGGATGGAACCCGGGATGTAACCCGGGATGGAACTCGGGATGGAACCCGGGATGGAACCCGGGATGGAACCCGGGATGTAACCAGGGATGTAACCCGGGATCGAACCCGGAATGGAACCCGGGATGTAACCCGGGATGGAACTCGGGATAGAACCCGGGATGGAACCCGGGATGTAACCCGGGACCGTTGTTATGAAGGACCGACGCACTACCACTGTCTTCCACATTTAAACACTAATTCAACCCCTTTTATAAACAGAAGTTACATTATGATAATATGACCGATGCAATAAAGTCATTGAGACGCTACCTTTTATGTGTGCTGTTTCCCTACAACAGCAGTCCATGCCAATATAGATAGTTTATTATACGTTGTATATATAAATATTGAGGAAATTCCATAGGGATAGTTTGAATAATTTGGTAAGATAAACTCTAGCTAATTAATTTTTTTCACGGAGCCAGTGAGAGAAGTACGACATTTCCGTTTTACTAGACATTTCCTCTTTTGTTCTTTTAAAGCACAATATTCAAATTGTCTACAAGCCTCGAAGATATTTTGACACGCACTATGCGGAGACGAAAACAATAAAAAAAAGTCTCCTGAATATGTTCTTTCCTTTGCCGGCAAGGTTAACACTTTCCTACATACAGACGCATGTTGACGTATCATTACCAGACGACATTGGAGAAACAGTCGTGGAACAGTCGAAATTGCTTAACATAAATTGCCACAATGAGTTGAACTATATTTAATACGAGTAATACAACTGTCAATTAAAGCTCATATTTTCTGCCAGTTTTCTGCTGCAGTTTTCGTGCGTATTTAAAAGTAATAACGTGGTGTTATTTCTAATGGTTAGCAACATACCTGGCAACAGTATCCACTTGCAGAAACGGTCAACTGACAATATTCTTATATGTAAGGATATACTAGTAAATACACTGATATACAAGATCTTCAAAATTGTTATAATATGCATCACAACAAAGAACTATTTACCTAGGCACGACATACACAGGAAGCTTTATTGCATTACCGAAACGATTTTATTTTTAGCCCACATTATGTCCGTCCGTTTACATTTTCCCCGGAACAGAAGAATGATATCAGAATAAATTTACATGGGTATTCCTTAGGTGACTATCCGTCAGAATTGTTCAATTGATTGAAAAATACTTTAGCCACATTCTTGTCCAAAACTACTGGCACAAAACTTCCTTTGGTAACCCTCTACCAACACTTTACAAAGTATTTTGATCTGTTGCGAAACATAGCCTAATTTTGCATGATTAATATAAGCTTAAAGCTTGTTTCGCAATCGATGTAAAATAAATAAAGTTTAAACTAATTAATATTATCGGACATATTACTAAACAATCTGGAGCTGTTTTCATGTATATTCAACCCCTTCGTAAACAGTGACATAGTTAAGCAAGAAGGAGAAGATTTATCAATCCGTGAAACGGTTATGTATTTGTATTTAGTCTGTATTAAACAGCGAGTTGACCAGTCTATCATCCATATAATCCATTTCATCAATAACCAATTAAACATATTACTAAACAATTGCAAACAATGACACAGTCTGTGTTTATATTAGAAACTAATCGTTGATTAATTATCTAATACTTGGAGTGTAACGTTGTTTTCATTACTTTGTCACCTATATAATGGGTGCCAGGTTTTCGAACGATGTATTCTAAACCAAAATATTCTAAAGCAACTGGCCAACTTCCCATATGTGCTTTTTATCCATTTGATGAAAGATGAATTACGCTAGTCACAATGATAAAACGGCTTGTCATTCATCTGAAAGTATCTATGAGCGATATACGTATATATATATATATGTGAGTAATAATTGATATTCAAGAGCAGTGTGCAGTACAAACACATTTGTTTTTTCAAGAGTAGTGAACAATGAAAACACATGTGTTCTTTCAAGAGCAGTGAGCAGTACTAAATCATTTTTTATTTCAAGAACAGTGAACTTAAAAAAGCCAATAGTTATTTCAAGAGTATTTTCAAAAACAGTTAAAATAGGCAATTGTTTCTTCAAGAGCAAAGAACAATATAAGAAACAATTGGTATATCCGGAGCAGTGACCAGTTCAAAAACAATTGTTTATTCAAATGCAGTTCACAGTGCAAAATACTTGTTATATCAAGAAAAGTTAACAGTTCACATATAATTATTATTTCAAAAGCAGTGTAACATACAAAAACAGTTGTTATATCAATAACAGTTAACAGTACAAAATCAACTGTTATTTCGAGAGCATTGAGCAGTACAGAATCAACTGTTATTTCGCGTGCATTGAACAGTACAAAATCAATTGTTATTTCGAGAGCATTGAACAGTACAAAATCAACTGTTATTTCGAGAGCACTGAACCGTACAAAGACAATTGTTAATTCGAAAGAAGTGAACAGTATAATGTTAAGTGTTGTTTCAAGATCAGTGAACAATACAAACACAATTGTTATATAAAAGGCAATGAACAATACTAAACAATTGTTATATGAAGAGCGGTGGACAGTTCAAAGCGATTGTTATATGAAGAGCGGTGGACAGTTCAAAGCGATTGTTATATGAAGAGCGGTGGACAGTTCAAAGCGATTGTTATATGAAGAGCAGTGGCCAGTTCAAAGCGATTGTTATATGAAGAGCGGTGGACAGTTCAAAGCGATTGTTATATGAAGAGCGGTGGACAGTTCAAAGCGATTGTTATATGAAGAGCGGTGGACAGTTCAAAGCGATTGTTATATGAAGAGCAGTGGACAGTTCAAAGCGATTGCTATTTCAAGTACAGTGAGGAGTACACATTGTAATTTCAAGAACTGTGAACAGTACAAAGCAATTGTTTTCCAAGAACAGCGAACATCACAATGCAATTGATATTTCAATAACAGTGAAACGTACAAGGCAATTGTTATTTCAAGAACAGTGAAACGTACAAGGCAATTTATATTTCAAGAACTGTGATCAATACAAAGCAATTTATATTTCAAGAACAATGAACAGTACAAACAAATATGCGTATCAAAAAGTTTCAACCCAATGTATGTTCGCGTGTATTTACCAGGATGCGTTCAGGAAATACAAGGGTTAATCCTTTCGGACATACAGATGGACCTGCAGCACATGACATTTGAATTTGTTTTGAAGAAGACGAAATTTCCTCCCATGTCGTAATGTATTCATCTCTATTGAATAATGACACTTTCAGTTATAGAACCCTTCCATATATGTATGCCTAGATGGTTTCAAAACCGTATGATGCATGTTTGTCGTACGTTAGTTAGAAAGTGTTAAAATAGGTATAATTGTATTGGTAAAGTCAATTTAGGTTTCTAATTTAACAGCTTACCAAACTAAACAGCTCCTTGTAGATGTCATATATTTGGTTTTCCCACTGTGATGAGGGACGGTAATTTCCCATGTGGATTCTATTTAACAAATTAAGCGTTCGTTAGTCGAATGTCTTCAAAAACAATTCGGGTATTCATTAGATTATTTTATCTAAGATAATACATTTACAAATGCGATCGAAACTAATTAAATCCATTTGAAGTAGACACATGTATAAAACGATTTTAAAAGTAACTTGGCCATGTGTCTTCTTTATATACAAGAAAAGATAGTACATTATTGTTAAGTATAGGCAGTGTGTTTATTCCATATACCTAATATCGTGTAGTATGAGCGGAGAGCCAGGATGGCCAGCCTTAATGTAGTTGGTACATCCATTTAACATGATTTGCTTGCCCATCGATACTGTGATCCAAATGGATAATTTTACAAAAGTTTCTTGAAACCTTCTATGGCAATTTGTCAAATAGTGCGCGGATACTCTTGCTGGTCTGAGTAGACACTGAACGTAGATTACTGATTTGCAGCACCGGTCAGATTGATAGTTATCTGCCTTAACATGTCTAAAAGAAAAGTAATATCTCGAATTCTGGAAATATATTTTTGATAGAGCTACATTGTACATAATTATAAAACGTTCACATGAGCACGTTCTCCTTTCAAAGGATGAATCTTGTAAATACGTTTAAAAAATGTCTGTTAAGTAACTGATTACATCAAACGTAACTCTGTTAGAAAAATAAATGTTGTTTGACTATAGTTTTTGCATTTACTTGTCAATATTCGAGAAATACTCTTAGCACTCAATATGATACATCATTGTAATCATTTAAGGGTTTTAAATTGTAAGATGAACGCTTTCCCACTTGCAAACACAATTTGACGCATCTGCAACAGGACAGATTTGAAAAATTGTGCAACAGGGGGAAATTGCTGATAAAGAGCAATTACTTCATTTGCCATTATGTGTTCAACTCTACAAGAAATTAAACTCTCATTTATTAAGATACTTGGTTTTTATAGAGAGTTTTAATATGTTTGTCAAAATGGTTTTTTATAAATTCTTCTGCAATATACATATATTGTGTATGTGGGCAAGGTTTAAGATATTGTTTAGCTTTCTTGATAATGACGATGTGACATTATGGCCTATTCTCATGACAGCATGTCTGAAATATCAAACGATAAGTCAAATATAAGACCTGACAGTAGAACAGTGTACTTAATGTTTTATACGTGTATAGCATATCCCTGAATCTTTTCTTGGTATACTGATGAGAAGCCCGATATTGGATGTCTAATATTTTGTAGATTAAGAAATATTAATTTGTTTAATAAATATACATTGTACAAGTATAGAACAAAAAACACCAAGTAAGGTTAAAACGTAAAGTCATGAGTCATTTGTATGATAATAATGTTTCTAAGTAGTGTACATGTGTCGGTAACGTTTAAGTCTGACCCAAGAGTAAATAGTGAGCGGAGTGGTGCTCTAAATTCTGTACAAAATAATTACACATTTCGGTCAGAAATATCTCTGCTTTTGTAACAGCGTCACGATACCAAGCACGCTGATCTAAAAGGTTTTACTTTTACCATTAGACAAAGGGCGCCCCCTTTGTTCATCAGCTGTGAGTTTTGGAGGAACATAGATGTCTTTTAAAACGACCAACATCACATTATCTCCATGCAGGAATATATCCCAAATGTCACACAAAGCAGACGGTACGATAATATGACACCAGGTAAATGATAATATAGGTCGTTCCATGAGAAAAACAACATTATGTACTCTGCGTAATTAATCGAAGCTGTCCGCGCAGACTAATCCAGGCCGACCCATTCTGTCTCAGGGGGATAGAGGTAAAGAATAATTATTCCTGAAACTGAAAATCAACAGGAGGCGAAAAGTGTCTATTCGGGTAAGCCTGCGTGGCATGCCCAGGCTGATCCGGTTGATACTATACGCAGAGTCCGCAATGTTTGTTTTCTCGTAATTCGGCTCATATTTGAACTGTCTGAAGCATAATGTTGATATGGGGTTGGACACATAACGAAATCGGTAAGCAAAACTTGCTTAACATGAGCAATAATTGTTTCCCCCTTTCCTACAATGATTTCATAAACCGTCAGCTTCAATGGCGTCATAAGTTGTCAGTATCAAGAACAATGGTTAATCTTATTATTTTCCCAGAATTGCCGACAGAAATGGATGTTGGTGACCCGGTACATTTTGAACGACAAGGCCGATACAGTTCTCTTCGAGTTCTTCCTGTTATTGATTCCCGACCCATTATCCTACGTAAATCCCAAAGAATTTGTTTTTCTCCTTTGGCGTCATTTGCCAATAATTGCTGAGAGCCTCCGAGAAAACTCAAGTGTGTGTAATATATAGGCATCCTTTATTTACTGTCCTGTATCGGAAAATGAATTGTTTGTGAACGGCGGCTGACAATCGAGAGTTGTATGTTCAGTAACGTATCCTTGTTACATCTCGTTTTCTTCATCAAGAAATGGTGTATGGGTACGAGACAATGATGATAAATGACAATTCTGCAATACCTTATACATATAGACCAGAGGACAACCAAAGGCGTTATAATGAAAATAATATCAGAAAGAAATTTAGAATAAGAGTAAAACAAAACATAGAGAGAAAGAAAGAATTAAGTACATACTGGAAGATAGAATCATGTTTCATTATTCATATATTACATTCTAATTTTAATTTCACAACTTATCAAAATGTGATTGACTCAACCATTTGATTTATCCAATCAGAAAGCGTCTTACTTTAAAACGTTTAATATAATACACATTCAGAATTAGAATACTTGACAAGGTCTTTCATTTACCTCTATCTACATTTTCGTACGAAGTTGATGATAGCTCTCATGTTTGTAGGCACTGACATGCCTCAGCCTTTTCTGAATTCGGACAAAGCAATAAGATCCGTATTTAACACACACACGCGCTTGGCGAAACTGTGCTCATACTGCCCTCATTCCTGAACTACATTATAGAAAAGTGATTGATGATATATCAATGTTGGCTAGCCAAAACAGTTCCTTCCAAAATATAAGTTCAGCCATGATAATTGACAAAGAATCGATGCCATATGTCTTGGATATATTATAGTTCGTCTTTTGTTCTCAGTGGAAACTAAATGCCATTAACTTTGTGAATCCATGGTGAAAAGGTTTGAACGTCCGCTCATGACACCAGAATTCGATTCACGCTCGGGCTATACCAAATAATTATATTAGTAATAATTGCTTCCCATTGAATTTTAGGTGATGCCATTTTATAGCATTTCATTTTATAGCATTATATCGGTAGGTGAACAACACGAGGAAACTATGACCTCAAAATCTGCCATGCTTTTCTCATGTTATTATCATTATTTTGTACATGTTTTAAAATTCAGCAAGACTACATAATAGTTAGTCAGTTGACTTATATAATGACATCAAACTAATGTACACTGTGTATAAATCCCCCTTTTTCATAACATCGATACATTGCTGTATTATTATATTTCCCTATATGTGTACATGTAATTGCATTATGGGTAATACGATGTTGAAATCGAATATTGACTAAGGCATTTATATCAATATATAAGCCGTCCACGAGAAAACAAACATTGTGGACTCTAAGTAAAGCATCGACCCGGATCAGCCTAAGCATACCGCGCAGGCTAACCTGGACAGACACTTTTCGCCTCCTGTGGATTTTCTGTTTCAGGAATCATTACTCTATACCTCTATCCCCCTGAGACTGAATGTGTCGGCCCGGATTAGCATACGCGGATTGCGATGGCTGATCTGCATTGATAAATTACGCAAATGTCATAATGTTGGTTTTCACGTAGAACAGCTCATATTAATATGGTTAGTACTTGTAATTAACCCTGATGTCAAAGCAAAGATAATCATGTACTTCTAAAATCAGCGTTACCACCATTACACAATTGACTGCTAGGTTGTTACGGCAATCTGAAACAGTCAAACACACGAACACATAACCCCCCCCACGCATTGTGTATAAAAGACATACACATATAGATCGTTATTGCTTGATATGTAATTGTTGTTGGCTGGTCAAAGAAAAAAACCTTCCAAAATATTAGTTCAGCCATGTACAGTTGCTGTAGAAAATCGATATCATATGTCTTGGAGATTATACATTACTGTCTTTGTTCTTCCTTTGTTATAACTAAATGTTCTGACCTCAGTTTTCATGGCAGCATTTGATGGTTTATTCTTGTAAAATAATGTCCCCTGTACAGATGTAAGGAACGGCAAAGCATCTTTTCCCGAGAAATGACGCCACGATGTTACCTTAGAAACAAGCAAAGTTATAAGCCGAACTTTTTAAATAGAAGGTTGGTTTCTTAAATGATGGAGGTACGTAAAGGTCGCAGTATATCTGGCGTAGACGTAGACATGATATTTCTTGTTCCTGGACTGTGTACTTAGAAGTGAAATTAAACTTAGAAATTGTCAACGCGCGTACTTATACGATGCGGTACCACTTCGTGTCACACTGTCTCTAATGAAGCGTACGTATTTGCATTTCATTCTGAATATTCAGCGACGTCACCATCGAATGATACAGGCATGACTTTAACATTCGGTTGAGACACGAAGAAAAGCGTGTAGCACCGTTCATTTCAAAACCAACAGAAACAATAAGTTTGTATTCCTTCAGGTGGTCTGTTGCAATCACCGGTCAACACTTATCTTTACTTACGTAATATTTATAGATATCATGTTAATGCCACATTTGACACACACTGTCAATTATATCTGTCTGTGGTTATAAACAGGTTCTGAAGTTACAATGTATCTGTCACACCCCAGACACGCTTTCTATAAGATAAACAGACGTTGTACAAAATTTCATATGAGTCCGTGCATGGGAAAAGTTACAAGTTGGCTTTTGTGAACAGTATATATCCTGATCTGCCTGTGTATGCGTACAGTCTGATACAGACCTACAATGTTCACATATTATTTACACAAGCGGGTTAGAATATAATGTCAACTAGTGTGGATTGTAATAACACTGATCCCGTGATACATATGATCTGAACCTACACTATTCAGAAATGCCAACTCGACATTAAACCATGTACTGGCTCGTATGTCTTTACGAGATAATGAGTAATGGGTCAGTCACTTGGTATCTTATAGTGTATGACGTACACCACACGGCAGCTCTTTGAATAATGGCTTCAATAGAGAACGTATGGCAGGTTAAATATATCATCCAGTATTTCCCATAACATTTACGATGTTTACCCGCCTGAATGTAAAGGGGGATGAGAAAGAAGTAGAACACAAATATAAATATATGAACCTCAATTGAAAAAGCAGATTAGTCATAAACCAGGTATTCGGAGACTTTGAACAACATGTGCAAGTACGTTCTGCACGACGTATAATTATAATTACGAACGGTACAAACCAATATCAGCCTGTAATCGTGTGCAAACTACTTTTTGTCTACAGTATTCGCTACGTCCTCATCAATATTTCTGTAATAAAGACCTGTCCAAACGCATGTAAAACATGTCAGTTACAGAAAAATCAGCGAGTTAACATTTATATATGCTGGTATTCTGCATTCAATAACTAAAGGTAGAAACGTTCAGCGTTAACGAGTGTCTTCATATTCCAAGAACGATCTGTAGGTCTGTTCTTTTAGGTCTGTTTCTTTGTAGTATTCCTCTGTAGCATTATCATCGATCGTAGTTCATAATGTATGACCCTTCAAGGCATTCCCTAAATAGCAGCGCACTTGCTAACAATTTGTTTCGATTTCTAATTTATTTCATACGGTGCAAGTCCGTCATTACGTCTTTCGAAACTAGGCATTTTCTCTAAATAAACTTCTGGTATTGATCCCAGAGTCCCTTAGCGTCAGAAACAGATACAGAACGATTTATGGTTTCTTGCTCTTATCGATTTGAGACGTTTTTTTGGCAATTCAATACTCACAACAAGGCAGTCTCGTGATATGTTTTTTTTTCCCGGACTACATTTGTACATGTCTGTTTCGGAGACTACATAAGCGATTTTGTATTCTGTATTATTTAGTCTAAGATTAAAAGCTAAGTTAGTCTGTAACATTAAGGTTTTTTTAAAGACAAAAAAACACTACATGCTTAGTCAACCTAATTATAACACTACATGCTAAGTCAACCTAATTATTTTGACGCACCTGTAGCAAACATCTTTTGAAGCAAGAGGAGCAAGATGGTCCAATATCGTTCACCTGATTTAATAGACATACAATATATATATATATAATATATATATATATATATATTACTTAATGCATCAACAAATTGAACCGCACCATAGAAACAACGACCTTTCTTGATCAAATCCTTCCTTAAATACAATAATTAGGCAGCATACGACTCTGAAAACATTTAGCCTAAATATGGGAAAATATAAAGTGTCTAGTGTCCGGGTAAGCCTGTGCGGTATGCTTAGGCTGATCCGGTCGATACTTTACGCAGAGTCCACAATGTTGGCTTTCTCGCGGGACACGTCTCATTTTGGTTTGTTTATAACCATCATCAACCCTTATAGATTTTGAGCTCTAGATGGGGATAAAAATGTTTAAACGTTTAAAATTCTGGAAAGAGTGCTTATAGTAACAACAAAGTAAGTAATTAATATTTCAAAACTATTTTGGCAGTAAATGTTGAAAAACAGTTAATTGAAAGTCATGAAAATGAACAAAATTTGGCTTACTGGGTATGTCTACACAGTAACAATGAAGCATAACCGATTACTATTTAGATGTGTATTGCACTCGAAAGTGAAATTATTACTATTAATATTTCAAGACATTTTTTGAACAGTAATACAACTTTAACTATACTAGCTATTATCTGGAGTTTAGCACATTTGACCCTGCATTACTGGTTCACGTGTACACTATCCTTTCTTTCCGTAATGTTGAGCATGCTAATGTCAGTGGAATTGGTTGATACAAAGGTAGTAGCGTAGACCGCATGCAAATGCATACTTATTGTTTCAAAAACGTCGTTTTCCTCGTTCATTGCCGAATTTCAAAGTCGAATCTTCCATGTTGAAAATTGGACTACTCCATTTCCGTTCAACAGGAAATTTGGTAAAATTCAATGTCTAAGTGGCAAACAATGAATCTCAGGTGTGATACCAGAATCTGCATTGTTTTCAAAAGTTTTTAAATGCCTTTGAAGTAATACTTAGAAGTGTTAGACTGTTGCGAAGAGAAGAAAAGTATGGCGGGTTTTATAGAGAAACTGGTCAAGTAACTGACATAGTATATTTCTAGTTTTACTTTATAAACTCTTCTTTGTATTAGTGCATTCTAGAATAAGGTTATTTAATAACACATTGTTTTGTTTTATTCTTAAGTTAATTGAGCTGCTTAAGTAAATACCAAAGATTTGCGGACGGATTGCTCTTTAACGGCTTATTGTGTCATTGTATCTGCTAGACGAACACAATAAGGGCATATTTAAAAGAAAATACAGCTTTATTGTCTGATTCGGTATTATAAAAGTCCGTATTTTAAGGCCAGGAGGAATGCCTGTTCTGTCTTAAATTGAATCAGCTTTTCCCTTGTGACAGTTATTCAAGAAAAGCAGATCAACGCTGATAAAAAACATGATCTACTTATTCAGTTCGAAGAAACTTGGCCTTCAAATAGCAAACAATATTGAAAACTGATGATACATCCTTCACAGACGAATAATTCAGGGAATAACCAAACGCATTTTACTTGATGAAAGTACACAGTAAATGGCATCTGAATATAAGTTAAATTGTTTGGTATGAGAAAGCACCACAAAGGGTATAAAGTCAATGCCATTTTCAGTTAAATTGGTATCATAAAACAACATGGTGTAATTTCAAAGTCCATTATAATCCGGATTAAGAGATGTCGCCTGGATCTTGTTATTTTAAGTGCACAATGTTATTGCCAATTCCTTTTATTCATGATTTCCAAGAGAATACAAATATGTTATCAGTGCATAACACCGGTAGTTGTGTTACAATGTTCGATGGAAGCATTCCGACTAATGTCTATTTCAGAGAAGAGACAAGACATCTTGGAACAGGAGTCAATGACAACGAATCCTTCCAACTACATGCATTACTAAACCAATGATGTTTCCCTTATTTAAACCATCAATAATCTACAGTTGTATTATAATCTACAGATGGTTTATTTGCAGTCATACTTAAGGCACGTGACTTGACACACGTAAAGCGGGAAACATCTTAAATAAGAAAAATTATATCCATGCATCTCACTTATAATGGGTTTAAGCAAACAGTCTGAATTAAGAGTGTTACCACTGTCAATATTTACATCAAAGTATATAATGAGTGCAAAACTTCACGCAGCTTACTTTTGATTTGTGGATACTGTTACAAAAACGCTTCTGCAATGTTTGTATTGTACTAAACCCTTTACCTGCAACAAACTTTCTTTCATACCTTTACCCATACGGCTAATGTGGTCTTTTGTAAGTCTTTTTCAGATGTTATTCTAGGGAAAGGTTTTGTATGTTAAAAGCACATATTCAAAAAGTAATATCAATACCAAATTGGCTAAAAATGAATACATTTCAGTCAATTACAATGCAACTTATGAATGATGAGATAATGTTTTGATAATACAATGGTTAAAAACTTATGACAAAGGGCCTGGACGATTTGTATAAGGGCATCTCACGATAAATAAGTAATCTCCTATAAAGCTGGCACTGTGCGTTCTTTATCGGGAATAGCCATAATGATTCTTTCATTACAAAAGGATATGGAGAGAGATTACGATACAATCACCCAATAGTCTGACCTAAAATTGAATTGACCCTTTTTTACAGATGCTGTGACAGTTGGTTTGTATCCTATTGTCGACCAACATGAAATGGTTCAACAGAATCAATTATCTCAGATGGTCTCTTCAACAAGTGAATAGCATATATACATTCAAACATCGTTGACCATACACGGTTTCTTACCGGATTATATACTGATTGAAGTGTTTAACGACCTGTTATTTCTTTATGTTTGACACAGCCAAACAATATTAGCTTTGGAAACGCCAACACCTTTCAAGACCTACTCAATGTCCTGAGTGTTAAAATAACTAACTATAGTAAAGACACATTTTCCGACCAACATGTGTTGTGATCGGTTCATCGACATTTCGGCGGTGCTCCAGGAGAACCAATATAACGTTATTATTACAAGAGTGTGAAAAAACACCCGCTTGCGCATTCGGGCCAGGGGACTAGATAAGGGGGAGTAAACTGGTCTTGTCCCCATAATAGTTCGCGTATTACTACACCAAACCCTATGCTGTGGGTGCTCAAAAACATAGTCTCAGTGAGACGATTCTTCTGAGTACCCACAACATTGGGTTAGAAAGTCAAATAAGGATTTTAGAACGAAAAACGCCCCTTATCTAGAGCTCTGATTCAAGTGTGAAAAAAACACCAGCTTGCTCATTCAAACTAAGGATCGAAATGAATATTGCTTTACAGAAGGTTCCTGAAACATCTTATGAATAACTGTTGAACAGCAGTGCAAAGCTTTATCAGACGAAGCGTTTGCGCTGGATGACACGCATATACACTGGTCGCAAATGCCTAACGATTGGTTTCGCAAAGCTCCGCGGATTAAGAAATGGCATATGTTTAGCTTCGAATGTAAACCAAGAATTTAGCTCACCTATATTAACTCGCGAATTCGCGAACGATGTTGAAATATATGCGTTCTAACTAGTTATTGATTTTGCTGTTTTAAATGTATTCAATTAAATTATCATTCTTCACACATAACTGAAAAGTATATATGTATACCCAAGGCATGTCCGTATTGTGAATAATACTACATATATATGTAACTACATGTGTAAGCATAATGATGCAAATATAAATTTGACGTGTAACAAACTTATGGGAATACTGTCCATTATTGAACATTTTAAGATAATGTAAGTCGTATTATATATACGTAAAAGTGCTATCTCTCAAATCATGGGAGAAATTTCTCTAATCAGTGATATCCCTCCTATTTTAGAGGAATAGTTCTCTAACTCAAATTATGTTTTATCTTTGTATGAGCCGCTCAACGAGAAAACCAACATTTAGGACTCCGCAGTTCGCGCAGGCTAATCCGGGCCGACACATGCCGTCTCAGGGGTATAGAGGTATAGAATAATGATTCCTGCAACAAATAATCCACAGGAGGTGAACAGTGTCTGTCCAGGCGGCATGCTTAGGCTGATCCGGGTGTCACAATGTTGGTTTTCTCGCGGGATGGCTCATATGTCTCTAACACTAACTTGACGAAAACGCTTTCTTGCCACACATTTGGTCCACCCTTACGACATTATCACCAGCGTGAACTTAGTACAAAAGATAAAAGGAAAATGCTCTGTAAATACGAATAACACATGGCCCTTACGAGAAGATTTAATCTTCCTCAAATCTCCATCATTCGCAGTCTGAAGGCGACTTATTACGACCCAAATTCCTGTTCGAGAATAGCCATAATGCGTCTTTCATTACAAAAGGATATTGAGACGAATTACGATAAAAGTACTACTATGTCTGACCGCGCTTTGGATTATTTTGTCCCTCTTTTAAAGGTTGAAGGAAGTGACAATGTGTCTGATATAATTATCCATGAAGGTGTTGAAAGCTTTTCTAGAAATCTTATAAGGTTTGCAAACTGTCGCTTTTATTTCATAAATTACTCTCAATGTAGTTAATCATTGTCATTGTCATTGTCATTGTTAATAACGACTTTTTTCAGATTTATAGTTACTGCAACGGATTTATTTTTTTCTTAACAATAATTAGATTTATAATCCTCTTGGATAACTCTCTATGTTGTCTTACACACACACACACCCTCGCGTATTATTAAGTCGTCTGCTGCAGAGGCATGTTAAGTTATTTCTGCCTTACCTTTTCCTTTATGTAGACACACCAGTCAAAATATTCTTTTATATTCAATATCTGTTCTGTTCCGTGGTCGAGTGGTTAGCGTCGGGGATTTAAAACCGGGCGTCATCGGTTCGATCCTCGGACGTGGCACGATGGTCATGGCACATTTCCCTAACCAAGTCCTGGATATTTTAACAAGGAATCATGAATAAGTGAACTGTCGCCTTGGTATAACTGAAACAATGTTGAAAAACTGCGTAAAACGAATATATTGAATGAGCGTTCCCGTAATTATGTTTTTCTATGTTTTCCAAATTATTTGCTGCATACTTGTACTATGTGACATACGGTTAGACATCGTTTATATACACGGTGTAACCAGCACATGATTTATGCTGGACTGTTTTAACCCAGACCAACATACATCGCAGCTGCAAAAAACATCTATAATATATATTAAAATAAAGAAATCGGCAGTGGTCGAGTAGTTAGCGTAAGTGGATTTTAAAACATCTATGCAGAACTATGATATATATATATATTAAAATAAGGGAACCGACTTAAACATTATTCCAATATTTAATATTTTATTTTCCGGGTTAAACTGTTTGTTCCAAATTACAATACGTTTGCAACAGACGTAATCATTTAGTTTTGAAATCATTGTGACAACAATTTCAAATGTCGTCTGCTGCAGAGGCGTCCGAACGCGCAGGGTAAATTGGGGTTAAACTATACTGTAATCGGGGGCCTCGTGAAGTAGCTTATCACGTCTTTATCTTCGTTCGTTGTCGCTTCAAACGATCATTTCTGGTCAAACTTCTTGGAAAGGCATTAATTAATTTTTCATTACCATTGTAGGATTCTGAGACAAATTGAAGTTATCGAGTAATCTAATAGAAGCTTGAATTGAGTCGTTCCACGAGAAAACCTACATTATGAAATCTGCGTAATGTATCGAACCAGATCAGCCTGCGCAGTCCGTCTAGGCTAATCCGGGCCGACACATTCAGTCTTAGGTGTATATAGGTATAGAGTAATAATTCCTGAAACAGAAAATCCACAGGAGGCGAAAAGTGTGTATCCGGGTTAGCCTGCGCGGCATGCTTAGGCTTATCCGGGTCGATACTTTACGCAGAGTCCACAATGTTGGTGCGGCGATAGACATCTGCGTAATGTATCGACCAGATCAGCCTGCGCTGTTCGCGCAGACTGATCCGGCCGACACATTCCGTGTTAGGGGGATAGATGTATAGAGTAGTTATTTCTGAAACAGAAAATCCACAGGAGGCGAAAAGTGTGTATCCGGGTTAGCCTGCGCGGCATGCTTAGGCTTATCCGGGTCGATACTTTACGCAGAGTCCACAATGTTGGTGCGGCGATAGACATCTGCGTAATGTATCGACCAGATCAGCCTGCGCTGTTCGCGCAGACTGATCCGGCCGACACATTCCGTGTTAGGGGGATAGATGTATAGAGTAGTTATTTCTGAAACAGAAAATCCACAGGAGGCGAAAAGAGTATATACGGGTAAGCCTGCGCGGCATGCTTAGGCTTATCCGGGTCGATACTTTACGCAGAGTCCACATTGTTGGTTTTCTCGCGTGACGGCTCAATTAATGATATATCGTTTGTTATCGTCGTTGATACACTTTATAAATTGAATATTGTGTGCCGCGGTACAGGAAGCAAACACTCGAAATTGTATGACCAAAGAAGATCCAAACCAGTCTGTACTTCAACATGGTGTGATCAGGATATGCTTATGTTCGTCACGTAGGTATGGCGTCTTATGAAACATATATGCACCCCAACATTTCAACAATTCAATTATAAATAACGAGCAGTAGTTATAAAATCACTTAAAGGTGGTCTTCTTTTTGCTTGTTTTAAACAATGTTTTCAAGAAGAAGCTGTTGATTGACCAAAGCAATGATCATGCAGGACCCACTTGGGTTAACATGTATAAAATACCAGAACAACCATTGAAGATAATAATTTCAGTAACAGCAAACTCTGATTATATTATTTTATTCCCTTATCTCAAAAATATGTTTCTCAATATTCAAGTATGGGCCATTTATTCTTTAGAACGGTTTCGAAATACAATCTGTTTTCAATAACTTAATAGTGAAAAAATGATAATAGAACAAATCAAATCTGACTGGTTAAAGAAATAAGTGTCCTTCAAATTGTGTCACCCAAGTAGTATTCATCAGCAATTGGTGAATCACTTAAACAAAATTGACCTTTTGTATTTTTCAATCATTTCATATTAGGGAAACTGTAGACTGAAATTCTTAAACACCAGATCTGTCCAGATCACTTTACACGCATGAGAAGTATTTATGCGAATATGTGTCTTATTGCTTTGCGATTCCGTGTTTGCCTTTAGTGGTACAAGAGTAATGCATTGTTAAATTGACGAGATGAATTTCATGCGATTTCGAACATGACAGTTTATTTGTAATCACAGCCTATTTGGCGGGGATAATAAACATAACTGAAGAACGAGGCGAACTAAGATAAATGTGAATGTAGTAAACAACTGATGCCAAGACCGATACATACTATCTTTATTACATTTATGATCAGGATATATTTGACAGCACCGGTTCGTTTATAACCTTACATTACTGATTCATGTTTGAGTTTGAAAATGTTTGTTCCAGAAGGTATAAGATAACATGTCATCGTTACCCTTAAGTTTTTATATAATTTACTTTTGCTAATTTATATTTTATTTCATCTCTTGTATAGCAAGATATTACTTGAAGCTTTCCTTTGTCATTGTCGGACGTCTGCCTCCTGGTTACTTAATATGTACTCAAACACATTGTTGCGGGTGGTCCCAGAAGGAACAACTTGAAAGATGAAAGTGTATTTTATGCAGATTTTATATGATTGAGACTTCATAAAACCAATGTCTGTGCTTTACACAACTATCTATTTATGCGGCAGTGACATCAAATATATCGTTTTGTAAATAGTACCCACCCCATCCTTTTTTTAAATAACAGTTAACCCTTTTTCACATTCAGCTCATCAATAGAAGACGATTTTAAAAAAGATATCAAGGCAAATTGGTAGAAAATCTCCTAACATAAACGTATAATAAGTGTTCAAAATTTAACACCGTGCTTTTACAGACGTACAGTCATTGGTTTAAATATTGAATACGATGTGTCTACGTTGAATGCAAAATGGCATCAAAATGACAACCTGGACGCATTGTTTCACATGTATCGAAGAATAAGCACGCACAAACAAACTGACGAAGGAAGCCATTGTGAAATTTCACAAAGTATACGGTTTAAGTCCAAGCACTTCCTGGAACGGATATAAGATTGCTTTCAAACATATACAGGAATCTTCCCTTGTCTTATATTATGTCTTTTAAAGAACTGCATGCATCGCAAATTGCTACAAAGTACCGCAGAAAAAGCATTCTTATGATTCAAACAGATATATTACAGATTGAACCATAGTGTGTTGCCAACATACAAAATGTAATGATGGAGTGCAATTTGTCTTTTATAAGAAGTATATTTTACCAGTTCAATTGTGTATGACTTCCACATAATTGAGACGGTCCATGAGAAAACCAACATTATGGAATCTGCGCAATTTATCACCCAAGATAATCCGGGCCGACACATTCCGTCTCAGGGGGATAGAGGTGGAGAGTAATGATTCCTGAAACATAAAGTCCACAGGAGGCGAAATGTGTCTGTCCGTGTTAGCCTTCGTGGCATGCTTAGGCTGATCCGGGTCGATATTTTACGCAGAATCCACACTGTTGGTTTTCTCGCGGGACGGCTCAATTATGAGGATGTATTCATGTCATAGTTCATTTTCTGTTTTCTTTTTCTCCGACCTTCTCTATGGTATTTGAAGGAAGTTCGATACACTGCCGGTTTATACCAAAGACATTAAACATTGGTAGTTATGAAGTTCCTCCTTGGCGAATAGCATTGCGATTGAATACTTGATGTCAGGATATATACTACCGATATAAATTGTATAATTTCCCTTCGAAAAACAATGGTATACTAGTAACTGAAATACGGTTGAGAACGACAGAAACACGATAAAACAAGATGGCAATGATGGCCATGATCGCTCACCTTAGTAATGCAATGTGATTTGTGATGCCAACTACAATAGGTTTCAGTTTCCTGTCAAGTAAGCTAATACAAGTTGCCAAAGAGGACCAGAATAGCTCCACTGCCACAAGGTGCAATAACCCGAACCCCTTTGGTGTCTGTCTTGTAGTATGACTTCACCAAAATACATTTCTGAGCAGATTTTTTATTGTTTTCATTAGAGTTATATAACGCAAAGCAAAATTACGAACTCTTATATTCGAGGTTAAACGCCGTTTTCAACAATTTTTCAGTCATATCAAAGTGCAAATACAACTACAAATTAGTAAGTGTCGTTATAAACTATTTAATCAATCAAATATTGAGAACATAAATACATTTCAGATTGAAATAGTTGTATGATATAATAGTATTTTGTACGTTTTTTGCTAAGAAAATATGATTTGTAGATACAAAATCCTATAATGCTAAGTACCCTCTTGATATTACATTCGATATTTTCAATTCTTTAATCAATAGCTATTGAAGTTAATATTTGAATATTTCTCGATATACCACATTGTTCAAAGATGTTTTTATTTTGCGACCAAAATATGGTGAGTTGTTTTACAATTAACAGAAACATGTTCATCTTCTTCAGAAAGGAATGATATTATGAAGTTGTTTATACCTAAATTTCAATGCAACTATTTAAATGATAGTAAAATGACGACCAATTGATGTCTGAATGGACTACGTTTTTTCCAAAACACGTGGGCATAAGGTTTTAAAGATCTGTTTTCAACAGATTCTTGTATATTTGTTTGTTAGAAATTACTTATTCTTGAATAATGATATCAAGTTTTGTTTTAACTATGCTTTGCGTTGATTTGAGAACTTTTCTGCAAGTTATATGGATTGAGGTTTTCATTATATTAATTTCTGATATCCAATTGGTTTCGTCACTATGACTTCAAGGGAATCGCATACAGGGTCAACAAAGGATAATTTGTACAAGAAAATGAAAATGTTTTATATTAAACCGTGTTAAGCATAACAGCACCGTCCTCCTTCCGCCCATATGTTTCGACTATCAACATGGCTTGAAGGAATCTGATAGTGGTTCACCCAAGGAACAGTTTTACAAAATGCCTTTGAAATGGGCTTCATAATTTAGGAGAAGAATATTTTTAAAGTTTTGACTTGAGCTACATAAAGCAAAACAACCCGCCCATTAGCGATCGCCTCGGTGGTGCAGTGTAAGAGAGTCTGCCTCGGGTGCGGGATGTCGAGGTTTCGATACCCCACTTAGTCATCTCAAAGTCTTTAGAAATGGTAGAATTGTGGCTGCCCTTCTTTGCGCTCAGGGTTGCAGGATGAGCATTACGACTGACTGAATGGTCTCAGAAATAATAGACATATGGAAACTTACCCAAGAATTGTCGTGATATAACTGAAAAACTGTTAAAAGCGGCGAAAATCACCAAACCGCCCCTTGGTGGCCATTTTTTTTTATAAAACTCTACATGGCTTGTGGGAATCCCTACAAAAGTTCACACATGGAACTTTTCTTAAAGATTATTTGAAAATCGGTCTACCTTTTTTGAAAGAGAAAAAATTAGAAGTTGTTTTCTTTCGGTTGCCATGCAAACCAAAATAGTGCTAGATTACGAATAGGAATTTACGAGAGGACATTAAGATGATGCTTTCTATGAAGTTTCAAACAAATTGGCCAAGTTGTTATATAACAGAGATGAAGGATCAAGGACCCGGGAACGACGGATAATTCGCCATGAAAAAAACTCGACCGGCTCACAGCTAGTGGAGCTGTAAACAGCATAGCAAGTTTCAGGTTCTCGTCAAACGACAGAACCGTTCCAGGAAACTGCTCGAGTTAACCCTTTCCCCATATACAACAAATCTGCAGCAGACGACTTTAAAAACATAGAGACAAAAACTTGAAAAATCTCCATAAAAAATAGCTTAGTTAGTCATCATGAGCAATTTCACCTTTGGCCACAATGATTTTAAAAGTCGTCTGTTGCTATTGTGTCAACATGCGTCTGCAGATGGGAAAGGGTTAAAGGATATAATCAAAGTTTAGAATGGTCCAGTTATAGTCCACTGTATAAAGGGTGGTTAACCAGCAAGAAAATTGTATTGGGATTAAAATCCAATAGCATTAGGGAACACTTAGACAAATTAATAAAAACACACACACATAAAGCACAATGATTAATGATAATAAACTACCTGCGTTAATGGTTCACTTTTGTTCCCCATTCGACTGTTTGAGATCTCCGAAACAGCAATGTTAAACAGCCCACAGTGAACTTGTTGCGTGTCATTTGCATCAATGTGTTCCTTGAATGTTGTTGTAATACAGCATCAACAGTTCAAATTCAGACTTATATACATGTACATTGTAGGTGTAAACATAAACAGTATTTATATTATCTAATGGTTTAAATGATTACTTAACGTGTCATATGAAGGATTGGCTCTATGCTGACAGGCTCAATTTATTTGAATGTTATGGTCTGTAATGTACCCCAAACAATTAAACATACACTCACCTTCAACAGGAATGAGAACGACTACCTCTAAGTTGGTTTAACCTGCCAACGCCACCGACAAGAAACCCGTATTTAAGGCTCTGCGACAGGCAAAGATCCGGATCAACCTGAAAAGCCTGTATGTATTATAGCCTCCAGGAGATTATCTGCTCAGCATTAAATAAACAAAGGATCAATTTTGCATTCGGTAATGTTATCATTATCAAAAACTAATCAGTATTTACACCAGCCGATAATTTAGGATCATGACATGAGCCGTCCCGCGACCAAACCAACGTTGTGGGTTTGATCCGGATCAGCCTAAGGCTAACCCGAACAGATACTTTTCGCCTCCTGTGGATTTTCTGTTTTTGAAATCATTGCTCTATGCCTCTATCCCCCTGAGACGGAATGTGTCGGCCCGGATATGCCTGCGCGGACTTCGCAGAATGATCTAGGTCTATACATTACGCAGAGGCCATAATGTTGGTGATCTCACGGAACGGCTCATATCATTTTGGAATGTTAGGGAGGTAAAGCTTTAGCTTTCCATTGTTATGGGATTCATTTTAACGAACGTTTTGTTGGTTACGCAATTAGGTGAAGTAATGAGATTATACCAAGTGCAACGCTTTACAACATCAGAGAGAAATTCATTTTCTTAATTAAATGAAAAACGACCAAACACGTTAGTGCGCTAAAACACTAATCGATACGGGAGATCGAAAACATTTTTTTTAAACTCGTCTGTTTCCCGGTAATTGTTAAACAATCTCCCTATGCGGAGCTTTGTCACGCCTACTGACTGCTTTCTGTGGATGTATTGATCAGTTGATTGTCTGGTGTTTTACGCCGCTGTCAACAATTATTCGGTTATATCACGGCATTTATAGGTCAGTTACCAGTACTACTGATCAATCTATCCTGACACCAGCCAGCCAGTCGTAATGCTAAACCCGCAACCCTGAGCGCAAAGGACTGCTTTTTTGCAATAAAGGTATAATTAGTTTAATTCGATTCGGTGTTGTAAAGATAGTTGAATTGTTTAATACAACTACACGTAATTTGATTTGATCAGTTGGATTATATATTGTTTGTATCGCTGTAACAGGGTCACCAGCTGTATTTTACCAGTACTGCCGGTAAGGTTACCTGACGCCAGCACTTCAGTCCTAATGGTATCCCCACATCCTCAAGCGCAAAGGAGGGAAGACCCTACTTCATCACAAATAAATTTAGGATGACCAAACCGGGGATCGAATCCTAGTCCGAAGCCGTTGACGCGGCCACTTTAATCAATACACCACCGAATTGGTAACCTGATTTTGAAATAAGCGTACTATTCTGACGTTTGAAGACTCGTAAATAGTTTCTATTACTTTTCCTTCAAGACTTGTTAGAGTCTGTCCTATCTATCGTTATATTTGATGAAGCGGACCGTGCGATTAAAGACATCTCTGCAATGGACTTCTTTAACGCATTCTCTGAAACAGACGCAAAGTTATTATTCATTGCCATATTTCCGTATTGGATGTTTGCCACTCTGTGCGTGTCACATGCCAAGGTTGTCTACGAATAATTTCGATGGATATACTAGCTGAAACATAAGCTAATTTAGGCTTAAACTAGATTCTCCTCGTCACCCACTAGATTTCGCGTTGAAATTGAAGCAGTTCGAATTCAGAGTTGTATAATTTAAATTGTCTGCCGTGTGTGCACGCACGGCTGGATACGGTATTGACAATAATATTAACCCTTATTCACAATGCTCACTGAAAGCAGTATTGGTACGATCACTTTGTTGACGCCGCGTGGAAGCGCGGCGTCAGTATGGGATAGGGTTTAATTGTGTACCATGGGGTGACGTAATCGAAAAGGGAGCAACACAAATTATTATTGTTAAGAAAAACTCGGTTATATGTTTGAAAAAGAAACAACCTTTATGAATAAATAAATTGTAAAAAATGATTTAAGAAACAGCAAGATACAAAAGACGTTTGTCTACTACCGTTAATACAAAACTTTAGACACATGCAATGCGTATTTAATAACTTTCTCCTAACTTCCTAGGCTACGCATGTTTTATAGTTTGGTTTACGACCCGATTCATCAAAGCTCAGAAAAAAGTTTCTGGCGATGTTTTTGCCTATTTACAATATTAAGATTTTTAGAGAAATGGACAATCTTTAAAAAATCAATGATGATTCATTTTAATTACTACATATTACAGTATAATTCTAGAAACTGTAAAACAACGTTAACCCAACTTTGCAATAGGCAGGGCCGTAACGTGACCAATTCTATTATTTGTAAATGCAGCATGTCATCGCTTGGCGATTTTGGTCATTTTTATTTAATAGACGACAAGGTTTCATCGGTTCCCATAGAGTAATTAAATTGTCTCTGCTTCCTTTCTTTATGAATACTTCGCTGTTTTCACGATTTCATCCGATTTCTAAAATTCATTGGATTCGTATTCGGTTTTTCATGTTTCGTTCGAGATGAACGATTCGTACCAACTGGTTTTCGCTCTTTGCTCTTGGGGAACTGAATTGACCATTTTCTTTTGTTTATTTTTTCAGTTTTCTTCTGGCATGTTCAAAACGATTAAACTGACATTACAAACAAACAAAACAGACTTAATAATTTTTTCTATATGTAAACTATACATGTGAACTTTCATAATGCGCAATCTTAATCATAAATATCTTTAATTTACTTCGTATCAGTTTTTGTTTATCTACTGTCATATTTTCTATCATACTTCTGTTAAACTGGAAGGAGAATAGACTGCCGCCTCTCCTCCCAAAGCTTGTGTCACCCGTAACTTATAACTAGAGGCAATAAACCTTAATATATTTTAATGTTTAAGCACCTGTTTTATTTGGTTTTATCTAATTGATCTAGTTAGAGGATTTAAAACAGTTTATTGGTAAAAAAAAAAAAAGAAGAGAAACTGCAGCTTGTATGACACATTATAGTTGCAGTGAAAGTTAAGCAAACAGTAAGCCAAATGGTTTCAGGACTTAACTTGTCATTTCACGACTAAACTTCACATGCTGAGTATTACATAGATCGTAGCGTATAAAACGTTTTTAAAATCCCTACAACAATATTGACCCTTTCTGCTCTTGGTAACCTTTGTATATAGGCTATGGTAGCCAAGTGAACAAAATAAGCACATTTTTGGCCTTCTTGTTTAAAATAAAGGGACATTTGGCCTTCTTGTTCGAAATATTTACATCCTGTCTGTTTTCACAGGTTATTTAAATGTATTGAACTGCATCTGCTTCATTTAAGTCATGCTTCAAAATCATGCGCGGCGTCTTTGATGCTTTGCATCAAACTTCTTCTTGTATTGACTGTGTAAATCTTTTCGATAGGCAGACAACATATTCGGGTCAACCGGGCGGACAAGTTGTTTTCAAGAAATTGTAATCCTGTATCAGGCAAAAACTAACACAACGAGAATTAAGTATATATAGGACAAAATTGAAGATTCATCGGTGCAATATAAGCACTATTGTAGAAATGTGTGACATGTTTCTATGTAGAAATGTACGATGACATTACATATATGAGACATCTTTCTATGAAGAAATGTATGAATAACATTACATATATGTGACATGTTTCTATGTAGAAATGTACGAATAACATTACATATATGTGACATCTTTCTATGAAGAAATGTACGAATAACATTACATATATGTGACATCTTTCTATGAAGAAATGTACGAATAACATTACATATATGTGACATCTTTCTATGTAGAAATGTACGAATTACATTACATATATGTGACATATTTCTATGTAGGTATGTACGAATAACATAACATATATGTGACATATTTCTATGTAGAAATGTACGAATAACATTACATATATGAGACATGTTTCTATGAAGAAATGTACGAATAACATTACATATATGTGACATGTTTCTATGAAGAAATGTACGATAACATTACATATATGTGACATCTTTCTATGAAGAAATGTACGAATAACATTACATATATGAGACATCTTTCTATGAAGAAATGTACGAATAACATTACATATATGTGACATGTTTCTATGTAGAAATGTACGAATAACATTAAATATATGTGACATCTTTCTATGAAGAAATGTACGAATAACATTACATATATGTGACATATTTCTATGTAGAAATGTACGAATAACATTACATGTATGTGACATCTTTCTATAAAGAAATGTACGAATAACATTACATATATGTGACATCTTTCTATGTAGAAATGTACGAATAACATTACATATATGTGACATCTTTCTATGTAGAAATGTACGAATAACATTACATATATGTGACATCTTTCTATGTAGAAATGTACGAATAACATTAAATATATGTGACATCTTTCTATGAAGAACTTCATCTAAATTACGAACGAATACATCGATAAATTTAAACTGAAATCTTGATGAAATATCACGATTCATATAAGGTTAAAACATACAAATAAGTAAGTTAATATTTGAAATATGTACTTTGTTAAATACTGAATCCGCATGGGCATTTTGTGCACTCTATTTCTTAATAAACCTGTATAAACAGCTAAGTGTAAAGAGATTATCTCCACTACGATTGGTAATATAAACAATAATAATACTATACTTTTTCGTTCACCTCTGCTTGGATATTTTAGGGCAAAAATACTTCATTGATACCAATCTCCTTCTCTCCTGCTGCTTTACTATACGAATCAATATAAATTATAATTTTCATTTATATGTATTTGTTATAACCTTTTATATTGTACATGCATGTACATGCTATATATTGCATACAAAAGGCAGAAGCTGAGAGAAACGGCCAGAAATTGTTTAATTGTCATATGCATTCCTATATGTATGCTTATGGATTGTACATCTTTTTGGTATAACAAAACCTAAAATATATCTCGCATGTGCACGAATCATGGTCTCTGTAACGTATACATTGGATGTATCGAAGTACATACTGATATAATGCCGTCTCTGTAATTGGTTTTTCGCGAGAAGAAAGAACGCACCCTGCAAATTACTGTCACAAATTGCTTTTAACGAAAGAAATAAAGCAAGAAATATGTACCTCATTTGTTCCCTAAATTATTGGTTACCCTCATATGGATCTTGTTATGGTAAAACACGTTCATCATATAGAACTAATTTATAGGGACATGTACATCCTTAGAAGGGCACTGATTTCATTCAATTCTTAAGCGTTGAAACATTATGGATATAGGTATCACCACTTTCAAGTTATAACATTTGAAATACATTTTCAGAGGTTGGTAATATAAATTATGTTCATACTTTGGCATGAATAATTTTCAAATATTAATAAATTCCTTTGTTATAGTCTACACGGCCTACTTTTTAGAGCAATACTGGCCGCTGCAGAGCACTTTAGATACTGTATAGATGGTTAGCTACGGCGATATTACATGTACATTGTTATAAAGGTATTTCGTGGTATTATATGAAACTGTTCTATAGATATTTTTGTCATTTTGAAAGTTGCATTGTTTTGCATACACAATGTTTGTCTCAACGCCAGATGAAGCACCCTCCCTTACATTGACGATCGTAAAACTACCTAATGCAAATGAAGATATTGTTATGATAGTATATTGATACATTTCATTACAAATCAATACGATATTTGGTTAAAATGATTAATAAATATGAATTCATATATTTCAAATTAAGATTTACTGGCATTTGCTATACATAGGAAGTAATGAGCAAACACGCATAGGAATACAAAAGACAATTATACAAATTACAAACTCGCTAAATTTTAAGAGTAGAAGGTTCAAATACCAAATGGAAACACATAAGATTTTCTTTTGAAATGTTTTTTGTAAAATATTCAGTCAAATAATCTTTAAAAGTGATGGTTGGGGCACAGGGACTTGCTCCTCTAAAAATAGATATTACCCTATATATGCATAGATATTAACAAGGGTGGACACAGTTTTCTGGGTCGCCTCGCTTCAACTCACTTTTTTCAAAGTATTCGAACAAATATATGAATTTGAAGTACGGAATCGATCAATAATGCTTTTCTCTGTCGAACTATACCAAAATAACGTGAATTTGTTCTATCTACGTATGTTAATTCCTTTGAAATATTCGCGAATTCGCAAAAAGGACAACAACCTGGACCAAAAACGAAAGTATGTACCTTCTATCGACATTTCGGAATATTTCGGTTTTTTCGTTGCGGTAATTGTCAGTGATATTGCGATTATTTTCTGTCACAATAACACTTACCATTTAGCAGCGAAAAAAACCGAATCATTCCGAAATGTTTCCTGGAAAAATAATCACGATAGAAGGTACTTTCGTTTTTGGTCCAGGTTGTTGTCCTTTTGGCGAATTCGCAAATATTTCATAGGAATTAACATACGTAGGGCGAACAAATTCACGTTATTTTGGTATCGTTCGATAGAGAAAAGCATTATTGATTGAGTCCGTAGTTCAAATTTATATATTTGTTCGAATACTTTGAAAAAAATGAGTTGAGGCGAAGCGACCCAGAAAACTGTGTCCACCCTTGTTAATATCTATGCATATATAGGGTAATATCTATTTTTAGAGTAGCAAGTCCCTGTGGTTGGGGTAGTTGTTCTAATATATCCAGCAGTTACCTAACAGGTCTGTAAATAATATCGACAATTGAGATGTCCATGCATGTACCTTGAAGGACAATTGGAAAATCAAACAAATGTATCACTTTGTCTGACACCTACGCAGTGAAGATATATCAATGAATATATATGAAATATTATCATAAATTGTTTTTTGTTTTCTTAATTATATTGCTTTGGAAAGTGACTTATAGGCCCATGGGACCAGGTGTTATTTATTACTTTTTATACTATGGTTTTGTTGATGTACATACACATGTCATTATAATAAAATACTTGCTTCCGAAACGAAAACGAAAATAAATACGAATACTTTTGGGCTGGGTTAAATATTTTTACGCATATGGTCTCTGAAATTAATATTCACCAGCAGATCTTCAAGAGGTAAAGTTTATTTCCTAATTACTGGTGTTTGAATCACGCTTCTGCATTCTTTGTGAAAAGGAAAAAACAAAGGCACTAGAGCCGCAAACTTAGGTTGTTCTTCGTTTTATTTCATTAACAAATGTCTACAATTTGAAATAAGAGCATACAACAGAAATTCAATATTTTAAGATTGTGTTTTTGTTAAATATATTTTCTACACTAACTGTACTAATAGCGTAATGAAATAATGTACATGGAGTGAAGGACCACTGTACTGGAAGCACACCTCGAGTAATACAGTGTATACGCTTTGAAATTTAGACAGGTTATGTGTTAAAACGTCCCGACAGTGCATAACTAACGGTCTCTTACACATTGGATGCTATTGAAGTACAATCTAGATTTAGTGCCTTTTCTGAAATTGGTTTTCCGTTAAACGAAGCCACCGCCATCGTAACTTAGTGTAGAAACTTGCTTTTAACGCAATAAATGAAACACCAAGCAAAATATACGTTTACTTAATATTTATTACCTACTTTTAAATCTACTGATGTGTCGTAACTATGAATTAGTGTTGACAAGCGATTTTTCAAAAAAGAATGATCCTTATATTGAATCAAATGTCATTTGACGCAAATGCAACAATCCAGCTCTTTAAATTGAATAGGCAAATTAATATTTTTTGTTTTGTTCACTATGCTTTGAATTATCTAAAATTGTAATGAATGGTATGTAAGTATAACTATGACTATATAGATTTTTTTTTTAATTCGTGATATTCATCGTATTGATGCATGTGTGCCCATTGGTGAAAACATTCGTGTACAGTTACACGAATTAATATACCGACCTTTACGATAATCGACCGTAATGTTTGTGAAGTCCAGTCTTGGTACGCATTCTTCGTCATTTCATCATAATAGGTTTCAAGAAACGTCTGTAAAACAGTACTCTTTTCGATCCAGATGTTAATTGGAGCTTTTGGCAGATGCAAAAAGGCTCCTTTTCGCATCTGCAAAAAGCTCCAATTAACATCTGGACCGAGCTTTGCATAGGTATTGACTATTGACTCACAACAAACGCAGTGGCCGCCTACGTTTAGAATAGTAATATACAATTGTATCCATAGTTTAATTCTGCCTGTCTGTATAGAATGATATATAGTAGCGACGCAACAAACTTTTTTCCCCATGACATATAACATGTGAATTGTCTTTGGTTTGTAATATGATCGAAATCAAGTGATGTATATTGTAATATGAGATACAAGCATCCGAAATATGTACTGAAAACAAAAACAAAAACAAAACAGTATATGATTTATATACTGCAAACATTTTGACAAATATGTTAGGACCTGCGTTGACCGGTTACCTTCCAAACATATGTTCTGATGTCAATATTCCCGTCTGGCTTGTAATTATTATTTAGATTGGAAACTAGCAATGCCCGAAAGGACTCCAAACGTAGCATTTCTTAAACCATTGAACATGTCATGCGTAACTTAATAGCACAGGCTATACGGAAACGACGTATTCCAGTTACAGCAATGCGTTAAGAATTAACGACAGAGGTTTATACCAGGGGGAATTCAGGAAGCAGACGACATGTTTCTAATTCGTCAATTCAATTCTGCTTCACTTAAGCAAGGGTAAATATACTAGTCGAATGCGGTATTCTTAGCAGGATACACGCTTTTATAGCTTTAACGAAATGATTCAGGCTATAACTAGACATATGTTTACATGTCAGTAGAGAACAGTCTTGCATGCAATAAACAATGATAAAGAAACATGCCTGATTTGTAATACTTATTTGTATTGAAACTAGGAAATGTCCGAAATTATAAAAACGTTGCATTTTGTAAGCAACTGAATATGTCAGTGTATCTTAATATCACATGCGATACTGACTATACGTATTCCAGTATGCTTTAACCCTTCCCCTCATACGACAATTCTGCAGCAGACGACTTTGAACGTATTTTGTCAAAACATAGAAAATCTCCATAATTGAATGGATAACCTATGACTAAAAGTGGGAAACATTGTGGCAAAAGAAGAAAGACGTTCTGTGCAACTCTTTCTGTTGTCACTATGTTTTCAAAAAGCCGTCTGCTGCAGAGGCGTCAGAAAGCGTCTATATGAGGGAAAGGGTTAAGAGTTTACGTGAGATGTTTATCTCCAGGGGATTTTATGAAGCAGACAAAACTTTTCTAATTTGTCAATTCCATTCAGCTTCACTTTAGCAAGTGTATATACATGTCGAATGTGGTATTCTTAGTGGAATAGCTTTAACGAAATTTCAGGCCATAATTAGACCAATCATTTTTATATTTCTTGCGTTCAATAAACACTGATACAGAATGTGTCTGGCTATTACTAATTTGGATTGAAATCCAGGAAATGTTCTAAATAATTCCAAATATAAGTATCAATCCCGTTGAGTTACTGGTGGCGTTTGTCACCCCGACCCCTTCCTGGTTAAATCATACTTAGACTCTGAAATTATACTTACCTCCTCGTGGCTCAGTGTTGCAGGGATAGCATTACAACTTGTGTTGCGGTGTAAGTATAATCACACAGATGGTATATTTAGACTTGACCCTGGAAACACTAGGATATATCTTATATAGTGTTGAAAGCGGCTTTTATACGCATTGTCTTCTGCCTCTTCAAGCGAAGTAAACCCCTGATCAGACACCATGTCAAAAGCGTCAACGATGATTTTATTATATGATTATGTTTTGCTTTGTATAAAGTAGTTTCCCAATCCGATTCATTGGAAGAAATGCATTTTCATATCACAGTCACGTGGTCGGTGGATGCTAATTGGAGATCACCATTTACAGTTGTCGACTGTCCACGTCGGGGCTCTGTTTATAGGTGTTATGAGATTTACATAGCATTGTGTGTGACCCTTGTATTACAGTCTTACTGTAACATTACTTGGGTGAAAAAGAAAATTACGATTTGATATTGAATTCATCTTAAACTTACAGCGTTTGGGTATGACACGAAATCGACAAATCGATGGATATCGATTTCCATCAATCGTATCCTTAAGAACCTGCTAATAAAGCGTCGAGAATAGAGTTAGATCGAGCATTGGCTCGAGTGTCTTCTGTGCGAGGTAAATCTGAATACACACACGGTGTGTTGTAAAGCTTTGACTTAATATAGTGACCATCATGAATGTGTACATACCACTCTAATTTATTATTAATATTACCTTGATAGCGTCTTATTGTTTGTTAATGC